>VUQI01009194.1:6703-19143 GCA_015106735.1 Paratilapia polleni | reverse complement strand
TGTTGGCTGCCTTTTGTTCTGTTCTCTGTCAACATGATCCCACACTGCTTCAATAATGTTGAGGTTCGGGCTCTGGGGAGGCCAATCCATGACTGATAGTGTTCCACTGCATGTTTTTCTATCCAGGTGCTTTTACTGCATTGGCAATGTGTTTGGGATCATTGTCATGCTGACAAATGAAGCCGTTGCCAATCAGCTGCTTTCCAGATGGTATTGCATGGTGGATCAAAATCTGATGGTACATTTCTGTGTTCATGATTCCATCTGTTTTGACAAGATCTCCAACACCACTGGCTGAAATGCAGCCCCAAACCATGACAGAGCCTCCACCGTGTTTTACAGATGGCTGAAGACACTCACTGTTGTACCTCTCTGCTGACCTCCTTTCATATTGACGATAATTTGAACCAAAAATTTCAAATATGGATTCATCACTCCATAAGACCTGTTGCCACTGATTTTCAGTCCAGTTCTTGTGTAATTTGGCATACCTCAGCCTTTTCTGCCTGTTTCCCTTCCTTAAGAATGGCTTGTTGACAGCCACCCTTCCACTGAGACCATTTCTGATGAGGGATCAGTAAACAGAAGGGCCAGATACCTCTCAGGTCCTGTGTCAGATCTTTGCTGGATTTTTTCATATTTGTTAAGGACATGACTTTCAGATACTCTTCATCTGTTGTAGATAGTTTGTAGGCCTGCCACATCTTCTTTTGTCCTCCACTTTTCCAGTTTTCTCAAATTTTTTAAAGACACACTGTACACCATGGTGAGATATGCTAAGTTTTCTGCTAATCGCTCTTTGGTAATCACCTTGTTGGTGCAAAAACACTATTTTAAATCTGTCAAACTGTGTTATCTTTGGCATTTTCCATAGAGTCAACTAAAGAAATGGGAACAAATTCTCTGTTTTTGTGTAAGGCTGCTAGTAACAAAGAGCTATTGCTCAAGACCACTTAAAAAAATTACAGGAAAGTCTGGCTCCTTGGAAGCAAAATATAAAGAAATGAGGGGTGGCTCAGGACTTTTGCACAGTACTGTACATTAGCACAATGAAAAAGTATGAAGCCTCAAAAACAGACAAACAATCTTTAGTGTTCAGGATGTGTGCAAACATTTTATTTCTTGGGTCTGAACAGTGCTGATTTTTATTTAAATCAGCAACAAATGCAAACATCAAATCAAATATCAGGTGCAACTTCAGACTGTGCAAATGTGTGCCTTAAGTCATGGTACTCTACAGTACAAGAAACAAGCATCAACAGTCATATTGCACTGGTGAGGGAGAAAATAAGGTTAAGAACCCAATTTGATCAGACAGCATTGGCCTTACTTGACTTAAAGATCAAACCCATTTTGCGTTCAAATGCAGTGCTTTACAAAAAGCTGCCGGCTCTTCAAATATACTAGCTAATATAACAACAAAAGTAGACAAAAAGTAAACAAAGCATCTCTGACCGAATGCATTGTTTTAACAGTAGAAATAATGTATACAGCACAACAAATGTTCATATAAAAATAGTCATTACATTCAATCCATCTTTAAAGAATCTGATTAATCCAACTCTAAGAACAAGTGTACCCAGCTCTAAAAAAAAAAAAGAAATCCCTTCACAAGCTCAAAATGAGAACAAAATCATGCAACAACTCAAATGTCTTAAATTATATATTTAAATATATTTATTCTTCATTAACTGATATTTAAAATCTGTTAAACTGAATCAAACGTTGACAAAGGAAATCAGTTGAGATGGGACAGTCTCATCACATTTGTGTATGACATATAACGTGTTAGTCTTAAAATGGTCCCGAGAGCCATTGTTTGTTTGCAACAGTTAAAGCTGCAGCAGCTGTACCAAACAACATCTAATCACAGTTACACACCATATAAAGAGCAGGAGAGTAAAAGCTTTAGCCTCTGTGTGCAGTTCAGTTCCGACAGTCTTGTTCATGTGTGACAATACAAGGCTTAATCACTGGTGTAAATATTATCACCGTCACCACTCCACTTGATCTTACAGGTGATCTGGTTTAATGGTGAAATGTAGTGCAAGAGATGAAAAGCAAACCGGTGACTCAAATGCACTTTGCACCATGCATGTGTTATTTAAATGGTGACTTCATGGTGTGACATCTTTTTCTTTCATGTCTTTCCATCCTTGCAATTAATTAATTTGTCATTAATTTATATAAAACTGCTCGCTCTTGAATGATCCAGGCTCAAACTAGCTGCTTTCAACATTGAAAAAATAAATTTTGAAGACAATTTCTATTGAACCTCTTAAGATTACTGTTTTTGGCGCTGACCTAGAATGCATCAGATATTATTATATGAACACGCCTAACACGTCTTTACCCTGCTCTGCATAATGCAGGCTGCAGACTGATGCCACTAAGGGTAAGGAGTTGGACACACATTTTCAACACTATGTACACCGTGACTGGATGTTACATGAGGCTGTGGGAGAGTAATTAGTATGTGAGATGGTGATCATTTTATTATTCTTGTGAGCAAAAAAAAATTTGTTATCAGATGATCCCTGCCAGATTCCTACAAGGTCATCTCAGAGAAAGCTGTGAGTACTTTTGCTGATCTACTTTTAGCTGATCAGCAGCCTCCTTACTCCTTCATTAGACATCATACAGAATTAGTCTTACCCTTTCGGCATTATGTGTGAGTATGATTGGACGGATGCACTAAGGCATATTGGACATAGTGAGGGCAGAGGCATCAGCACTACGGGGGTCCTTCACTCCAATGATGAGGTCATTGGTTCTCCGTGTGCCCTCCACCAATGACAGAACCTCTCTCCTCTCAACTATGTGACCTTTGGATTCCAGCAGCTCCACATCTTCTTCTAAAAACTTGGCTGTAGGACAGAAAGAGAATGTGTGAGAGGGAAGATGGTACGTGACTCTAATGTAATGTTGATCTTGTAAAAATAGCAGCGTGTTTAAACTATAAGTCTATGAGGACTTAGTATATCAAGTTTGTAACCAAGCACACGTCTGCTGGCTTTGGACTGGGCACAGGTTCATGCACAAATTAAGACAAGTGAGAAGTTGGAGGAGGCTCCGATTGGGCCAGTGGTAAATGCTTGGCCTCTCATCTACCAGCTAATAAGCACTGTTAGCTGAGAGGCTGACTATTCATTCAACCAACGTGGTAACTCATGATTCTAGGCTGGCTACTGGATCAGCTAGTGGCTTGGCTTGTCATTAACCTCAGAGGCTGCTTACCAATAGACACAGGCTAGCTAGATTAGCTACTGATTTTGCTGGTTATGTTAATTTCTATATTATTGGGCTGATTGGATCCAAATGTCCAAACTGTCTAAACACTTTCAGTGCGTGTCCCTCTTGTTAAGACAAACTGAGACAGAGGACAAGAATTTCATTGTATTTCTAATAGACATGAAAATAAAGCTGTCTTTTTCGGTACAGTATTCATTTTCCTGTGTTTCTGTGTCAGATTTTATTTTGCATGTAAAAAAAAATATCTTGACTTGAAATTAGGTGATTTGTAGGCTACTCTACATTTTAGGCCATTCAACTGCCAAGAAAATCTTATAAAGATCATTAACTGATACATTTAAGTCTATACCATTTAGTTTACCCAAGTTGCCATTTCCTTCTTTTCCAGTAGCCCATCCACTTAGTTGCTAGATTACATAGACAAGTGAAGTGCGGGTTCATTACTAGCCAGATCAACGGCTGGCTTTGGCAAGGATATAGGCCTGACAACATCTCAGTAGTCTTAATTTTGTCCCTAAGCCAAATGTCTGCTCTATACTGGATCATAGGAGCAATGTAACAGAAATATAAACTCTTTATTAGGTATACCTCGCTAGTACCGAGCTGAGATTTTGGTCCAGTTGCTGCAGATTTGTTGGCTGCACATCCATGATACAAATCTCCACAATGAGTTCCACCACATCCCAAAGGATGGAACTCATTGTCACGCTCAAGAACCTCAAGTGAGATGATTTGAGCTTTGTGAATCAGTACTAAGGGGCCCAAAGTGTGCCAAGAAAATATGCTCCACACCATTACACCACCAGCCTGAATCATTGATACAAGGCAGGATGAATCCATGCTTTCATGTTGTTTACACCAAATTGTGACCCTACCATCTGAATGTTGCAGCAGAAATTCAGACTCATCAGACCAGGCAACAGTTTTCCAATCTTCTATTTTCCAATACTGGTTAGTCTGTGTGCACCTAATAAAGTGGGTGTGGGTGAATGCCAGGCATAGCGCTTAAAGGCACAGAATGAAAGCGCTGTATGAATGTGTGTATGCTATTGGGGGAATGAGGCTTGTAGTAAAAAGTGCTTTGAATGCTCGGTTAGAGTAGAAAAGTGCTATATAAGTACCAGTCCAGTCCATTTGTAATGCTACATCCCACTAAAACTATAGACGACTGATCTTTTAGTCAAGACATTGTGCTGTTCCTTGGTAACCCTAAACCTTTCCATGAAAATAGAGATACCTGCTGCTTTTCCTGCTTCTCCTCTACTTTGCTTAGTGTACACAAAAAACACAACCTGATGACAAAGTAAGCAGTGGTACAAGGGTACTATAGGACTGTCCGTATGGTACATATTGTATGTCATAGCTGTAACGGAGAACTATGCTTGGTAGAGAAAATGAAACAACACTGTTATGTTTGGATCAAACCAGACAACAGAGGTGATCAGTAAGAAAAACTCACAGTCCACTAAGAGGGTGTTGGGCTGCAGCTGCGGGTGGAGTCTTCCATATGCTAAACTGTCACTCATGTTTTTACGTGAAGACAAAACATTCATCAGCACCTAACAAAGGATCAGAGTGAGATGTATTTTATATTAATACAACATGTATAAATAAACAGTTTGGAACAAAATTGCCAGAATGATTAACTTAGGACCAACTTTAGAGTACATTTCTGGCAACATGTATTTCTACACTGATAAAAATAACCACAAATATTACAAATTCCTCCAGTAATTAAGTAACCTGTGTTATGCCACTAAGAGCTTTCTCTCCATTGGATGATCCAACGGCTACATATGTGCCACATAACCCCACGGCTGGTCTCACTGCTGTGGGCATCAGGAAGGACATGGGTCTTTTCCCAGGCTGAAGGCTGTTATGCTACACCAAAAGAAGACAAAATCCTTAAGAACCAAGAGATGCTACAAATATGTTAAGAAGAAATCAGTGCAATCAAACATAAAAGTTGCAATTACTGGGTTAGGTGATGAGATCTGTGTTTTATTAGGCCATGAGAAGTCCAGAATCTGGCTATTCAAAAGGATTCCTGAAGGAGTCACTATCCCGCTGCCGAATGGTTTGTTTAGTGAGCTAAAACAAACAGAAGTGAGAAGAAAAATCTTACTTTGCATTTTCCATTGATCTTACTCAACTCTCTCTGGGATTTGCCTATAGAAGTTGCAGTTCATTTAAATGGTGGCATACCTCATTACAGACACAATGTGGTCATCTGGGCCCATGACCATGACCTGGGCTGCTGCTGCACCATCCTCCAAGGTAAAGGTTGTTGTGTAATGCTGGACAGGGAACGCCTGAGAGTCGCTGATCATCTGGCGCAGTTGGGAAGCCTGTGATTTACTTGAAGATTGCAACAGAAAGGGTAGTGTTTAAAGAAAACATCTTACTTAATTAGGATGGATTTATACAATATATATTAAAAGACAGTGGATGTTAGGTGGGTTGATGTCTACCTCAGCATCTTGGCAACAATGTCTGAGACAGAAGAGTCATACATGGGGTCTCCCAGCTCACTAGCCAGGCCCAGAGCGATCTTCACGGCCTGGAAGATTAATGCATAATTAACAGTTTTTTAAAATCCTGTGAATCAATATTATTTACACACTCTTAATGCTGTATATAAAGCTTTTTGTACTACCTCTGCAATCCAGTGGTAGGTGCTGTTCCTGGGCATCTGGCTGGTGATGTTGTAGCCTTCAAGGATGTTGAGTGCAGTGATCAAAGCAACGCCTGCATGTGGGGCTGGGGCCGCCATCACATGGTGTCCTTCAGAAACACCAGCAGATCATTAGACAGAAATATATCAATAGCAAAAAAAAAAAAAACATAAATAAACTGGAAATGTGTTGTCTGTATAAAGGAAAGTTACAATACTACTGTATACTTTTTTTGCATCGTCTGTGGTTGGTGCTCCAAAAGAAGTATACAGTAGTACAATACACACACTACAAAATATCTATGATTTAAAAAAAACTACCTACATTACAGTATATGTTCAATATGACAGGTGGACTGTGAGAAGAATGAAAACAATGAAATTTACATTTACACTACTGACAAGATGTGTATCCATTTAATTTGAATTCCAGGGTCAACAACAGTGTGTGTAAAAAGTATTGAGGTATGCACCATTTAAAGCTGACGAAAAAGAAACACATGCTTTATAGCTAAAACTAAGTCACTGCTTTACAGAATTCCAACTCCATTCAGGAGACTCTACTAAACACATTAGGCCACCACTCTCACTTCCACCGTGACTTCTTCACTCTTTACACTTGATCTGATCCAAAAAGACAGACCAAAGTTCTGTCAGGGCCTGGATTTTCTGAAGCCCAGAAAAAAGAGCCCAGAGATGGTCCTGCAGTCTAGTTCCTTCTCAGTGCAGTTGAATTACAATATGCTGAAAGGATGTTATGGATTTTTGTCTGATGATACCAAAAACATGTTGCCTCACCCAGCTTTAACCCTTCACCTTGTCAAGTGCAACTGCAAATGTAACTGGCTATTATTAAGTAAATACTAGAAAGGCACACTGTACTCATGGAAACACTGGATGAACTCATTCAGGTCAATGCTGTGCTCATGTATAGTGTTGTCCTCTAATAGCTGAACTGGTATTTACCCTGATAGGTGATCTCTGCTGGCTTCTGTAGGACTGAGCTGTAGTTTCCAAAGTCATCCTCTGTGAGCACTCCGCCTCTTGCTTGCACCTATTAAAAAAATGAATAATAAGTTTAAATTTAGAGATGAGTAATCTTTGTCCTGTGTGCTGATGTCACTAACAGGGCATTTTAAGAGCCAGAAAAATTTCCATTACCTTACCCTTAACAGAATTAGACTATAGTTATTTAGAATCACAAAAAATGTACTCACAGTCAACTAAAGCCTAATGAATCTAAATAAAAACACGCACTGAACTGACCACTGATGGGTGGAGTTAGGTTCTGGATTGTTCAAAATGTGTTGCTGCCATCAAATTCAAAATGACCTTATTTTCTTCTTAAAATGGTACATTTTCTCAGTTTAAAGATTTGACTTTTTCTTTGTTCCACTTTGAATAAAATATGGGTTTGAAAATTGCAAATCATTGGATACTGTTTTTATTTACATTTTACACAGCGTCACAATTTTTGTGGAATTGGGGGTGCACATCTACATCTGTCACATAAATGTATGTAAGGTGCTCTTGTATTGCATTCTGTCACAAGATTTTCTGTTGCAAGATCTGTAATTTTTCAACCCAGTCTCAGAGCAAAACGTGAAACAGTCACGAAAAAGCAATCTATTTGTTCATCTTCACGGACACGAATTATGACTATTTTTGTGACAGTCGGCATGAATTTTTAAGTAATGTGTTTCAATTGGGACTATAGTTTGTGTCTGCAGCATGTATGTTGTCCAGACAAAGTGGGGATGGATCACCATAGCAACCAAGAAACCAGAGCTGTAAAAGAAGTGGCAACCATTGCATTTTAACTCAAATCATTATCTTTTTCTAAACTTAACCCACTAGTTTTCAAATCCTAGCTCCATACCTAAACCTGACCAAGTAACGTCCATTCATCCATTTTCTTCCACTTATCCTATTCAGGGTCACAGGTGGGGGCTGGAGCAATTGGGCGAGAGGCAGGGTACACCCTGGACAGGTCGCCAGTCTGTTGCAGGGCTAACACAGAGAAACAGACAACCATTCACACTCACATTCACACCTACGGCCAATCACCAGTTAACCTAACCCCACTAACTGCTGTGGGAGGAAGCCAGAGTACCCGGAGAGAACATGCAAACTCCACAGAGAGGCCCTGGCCAGATGGTGGATTCAAACTCAGGACCTTCTTGCTGTGAGGCAACAGTGCTAACCACCGCGTCACCGTGCTCCACCCACCAAGTAACGTATTTAGAATTAATATCCATCCATCCATGAAATATTTTTGCATGGATGGACATGGACATAAATCAGTACATATGAGACAGGACTGATAAAAAAATCACATTCAGGTGCACAAAAATAATGCTGGGAAATTCATGTTCAGGAACAGGAATCAGTGGATTAGAGATCATGACTATTTCACAAACTGCTGTGAGACTGCATTGAATTTTTTCTATTTATGTTAGCTTTATATAGACATAGAAGTACTTCCACATGCAAACAAGCAAATACCTCTCATTTATAAAATGTTTTATTTTAATTTGAAGATCAGTTTACTTGTAGTCACAGTGGAGTTGAATTTTTCTTAACACTTACTTCTCTGTTCCATACACCTAGGAACAAGAAGGCAGGGTAGCAGAAATTGGGGGAAATATTTTCTTTTTGTGAAATTACTGTAATTAATTAGTTTTCTTTCAGTCATTCTAGACTCATGACCATATCACTTTTTGTCACAATATGACAGTTGTGAGCCTGACCCTCACCAAAAAAAGACATTAAAGTATAACAGACATTAAAGTATAAGTGGCATTAAAGTATAACACGGACTTAGTGTGTGAGAGGGAAAAAAACGACTCGTCATGGAGACTATGCAGAATTCATGACCACTTATATAATCACAGCTGTAGATGGGTGAAAAAACATTTGTCCTTACTGCAGCCGCCATTTCCTGAGCCACATTTCCACTGTAGAACTGCGATATCCCTTTAACAGCGACGGCATCCAACACGGCTGCTAAATCGAGGCGTCTGGTGAACTGTCCGGTGAGGGGAACCTGGTCGTTGGGCAGGAACAAATTCCGAAACGCATCCGACACGTTCTGGTTCTTAACTTTCGCCAGAGCTTCAGCTGTGGAGAGACCAAGGGGGCAGATGAGATCACACGAATGTTTATACCCCTCCACCTCTAAGACTAAGATTAAAGATGGTGACTTCAACAAGTAATTTGTTCTATATATGACCCTATACTTACCCAAGTCATGAGTAACATTAAATCCATCTCTGGCCACATCTGCTGCCATGGCAACGACATCTTTCCAGGGCATCCTGATGAAATCAAAGATCATGCAAGTCTGTCTTTTGTCTCATACAGACATTCTTCATTTTCAAAGAGTCTATTTTGCCAAATTGAAAAGCCACATTCTCTCCTTAAATGGACCAAGCAAGTTAGCTCTTAACAGCCGAGACAGGATAATTACACAGCATTAGAGTAATTGTGGCTTAACAATCTGACAAAAATAAGCCACTGGCTTTTCTTTAAACACAGCTGGTGATACATTCACAATGAGTCACTGCTTTAGTTCTGAACAATGAGAGAAGAACAGACATTGTCAGAGCTCAAAATATCAGCTTTTGCTATTCTTGTCTTAAAAGCAAATTGAAAAAAAATGATGCATTTTGTTTCTTTTAGGAGTGTCACAAACAAAGTGAACTAAAGAATAACCATGAATAAAGGAATATGGACGATCCAGAAACCAGCAACTATTCATGGCATAAGAAAAACTGTGTAGATAATGGTATTGAGTAATAGTTTACCTGCCATAGAGCTGGTGTGCCTGATGCATCCCACTAAGCATGCCAGGAACTCCCACTAGCAAGCCAGCCTGAAATACAACAAATAAATAGGGTGCAAAAATAAATAAAACAGTAACAAGGGCAAGTAATCTCAAATAAGTAAAATAAAGAGTACTCCAGAATAATTCCTTACATTATTTTCAAGGTTTGTTAGCAGCATCTCCTCGTGGATAGCTGATGGTGCTGTCTCTCTGAAGTCAATGACCCTTGTCTCATTCTTACGAATGTCATGCACCAACATAACTCCGCCACTAAACATCGACAGACAGAAAGGTGGTCTTCATAGTCATGTTTAACCAGATCTAATAAAATCAGTGGTAGTCCTGCTTAGCAGAGATTGATCTGCTCCTATAACTCACCCTCCGACACCAGAGGTGTGAGGGTGGACAATTCCCAAACAGAGGGCAGCAGCGATGGCGGCGTCAACACTGGACCCCTGCTTCCCAAGAACATCAAAGCCAAGAGATGTACACTGAGCCACATCTGTCACCACTGCTCCTTGGTTAAAGACCTTGCAGAAGACAAAGCAGAAAGCGAGAGAGGCAGTCAATATACCCTCAGAATGACATGGGCTTGCATGGGAGGGAATTTAGAAGCCAGTGGAGTCACCCATAATCCCATAATCACCCATAATTATTTGAGTGAAGCAACACTATTACAACATGGTCGCATCTGTACAACTGCAGAAAACACACATGCAACCCAACCTGTGGGTCTCCAAAGTAGATCTGCATGATGAGAGCCACAGTGACTCCTGTAGCAAAGGTGAGACAGGCTGTGATGATGACTGTCAGTCCGTCTCGCTGGCACGCACATTCTTCTGTAAAGGGGTCTCTGGTGGTCTCTTGAAGTGACACGACGTCATGGCTAGCCAGGTCTGAAGCCGAGGAGGGTAGACGCTGGAGGCGAGCCGACTTCAGAAACAGATCTGGGTCTGAGACACACCACCACGCCAAACTCTATTCAAAATATGTCCACTTTGGCCAGTCTTACAAGAAATACAAAAACTTATTCAATCAAAAAACAAGCTCCTCTGTAACCGAAACACATGTTCCACGGCTGTGTTTGAGGAAAATATTTTTGCTTTATTCATTTCTGACATGCCAGACTGACCTGTATCTTGCTCACTCAGGACGTTGTCATCATCCTTGCGGGATTTCAGAGTGTTTTCCCCAGACATCACATCATCCTCTGGGAGCCTGGGGAAGCTGGTGATGCTCATGTAGTCCACCGGAGAGTAAGCGCTCCCCAAGGTTGTCTCTGGATTGGCATCTTTATCCACCACACTTCCACTTGGGTATCCTGCCACGATTTCCGGGGCAGCGTTGTGCATGGCTTCTGTTGATTCTACCTTTATCTTTAAGGAGCTAATGCAGGGTATCCGTATTTACAGTCCCATCTGAATCTTGTCTGGGATGGAAAGCCACACACATGCTACTGTTATCCAAATCTCTGTAATATACCTTTATGGACCACTAGTGTTGCTGTGACGGTGAAGAATGACCTCGTCTACTTGACCTTTAATGTCCCATTAAATCAGTTTTCCTGCTATATTTCTAGTGTGATATTGGCACCCTTACTAAAAGATCACAACGACTTCTTCTTCTTAGAGAATATTATTAACAGGCCAGGACGCTGGTGTGCAGCTCCGATGATGGTGCATTTTCTATAACCTGCAGAAGATAAGAAGCCATGCAGATTAACTAGTTTTCGAAGAGGAATTTCCTTATTAAAGCGTGTGTCTAACCCTGAGGGCGGATACTCTTTTTATTTATTTAAACACTAGTAAAACATGGTTTAATATAAATGGTTATATGCGGCAATATGTGCGCCTCCGCTTGCCTATAACATGCAAAATAAAAAATAAAATAAAAAATCACCCCGGCCTGTGTTATTTGGGTTTTTAACCAGAGCAGGTGAGGTGAGGTGAAGACGGCTCCGTCGCCAAAGCTGAATCACCGCCGACCGCTCAGCTCAGCGAAGTTAGCTTCATGTTAACGCCTTACAGCTCAGGATAACCGCTGTAATAGCTGTTTTAAATAAGCCTTTGAGTGGGAGCTAAAAGCCAAAGGCAACCTGGACTAATTTTAAATATATTGTATCGCATCGAAACATGCCCGTCTTCCTACCAATATCAAACTTACTTTACAGCAGATGGCGATGGGGCCTTGAAGATCCTCGAAAATATCCTCCTCTCCGCAGCTGAAGACCATTAATCCCAAAGCCATCCCCCGCAACTCTCTATTTTCTCAAGGGTCAACGCAAGCCCTCCACCTCCACCCTGTGTGTAGGTGAGCTGGATAAACAGGTCATAGCAGGTGTACAGAAACCTAGTCTACTTACAAAACTTGTCCCTCCCATAAAGCCTTCTTCTATTCTTGTTCCTCCACCTATGAAATAGCAGGTAGAAGACACCTAAGTACTTAAATGATATATGATCCCTCAATGGGAAATTCTTTTATTTGTTTCTTTCTAAATACAGGGTGTGGGTGAGTTATAGGGGCCTAGATTGACTATGATGCAGAAAAAAATCTTATGCTGTATAATAAACAAAAACAATAGGGTAGGTTAAAAGCAGCAATTGTAAAAGTACAATTAAAGGTTAAACATTTGAAAGATATATATATATATATATATATATATATATATATATATATACTCTTTTCTAT
>VUQI01009179.1:42816-60026 GCA_015106735.1 Paratilapia polleni | reverse complement strand
CTTCCTCACTTCCTTTCACTCTCCATGTGTTTATACACCATTTGCATTTAATCATTAGTTATTATTAACCGTGTCTCTCTCCCATAGTGTGTCTTTTTGTCCTGTCTCCCTCTTCTCTCTTCTGTTTTCCCTCACCCCCAACCGGTCATGGCAGATAACTGCCCCTCCCTGAGTCTGGTTCTGCCGGAGGTTTCTTCCTGTTAAAAGGGAGATTTTCTTTCCCACCGTCGCAAAGTGCTTGCTCATAGGGGGTCGTCTGATTGTTGGGGTTTTTGCCTAATATTGTAGGGTTGTAGCCTACAACATAAAGCAGCTTGAGGTGACAGTTGTTGTGAATTGGCGCCATATAATAAAGTTGAATTGAATTGAACTGAATTGGCCATTTACTCTCCAAGCTGCAGTGAAACATGAAGAAGTGTGATCCAAACCGAAAACGGAGACTGTTCACCTTCAAAGTAAAAGTTGTGCCTTACTGCTGCAACCAACAGATTTCAAAAGGTGCAACTTTTACTTTGAAGGCAAAGGTTCTCTTTTTCCAGTTTGCGTAGCACTTTTTAGTTTCACTACCAC
Source organism: Paratilapia polleni (assembly GCA_015106735.1). NCBI lineage: Eukaryota > Metazoa > Chordata > Actinopteri > Cichliformes > Cichlidae > Paratilapia > Paratilapia polleni. The sequence goes on along the minus strand of VUQI01009179.1, from coordinate 59,456 downwards.
TTGGTGAATAGTTTGCAAAGGTTTGCAGATAAGTTGGCATCTTCCTTGCAAACTACTTGTGACCGCGGTAACCTGCTAGTGACCAAAGCAATTGCAAGGAGGTTTTTGGTGCAGCACTGTATATCTTTGCCTGGGTGGCTCCATAGTTTAGTGTTTTACACATTTGCCTTGCAAGTGAAAGGTTGCTGGTTCAATTCCAGCTGGAGACACAAATCCCTTTGGGGTTGCGTCAGGAAGGGTATCTGGTGTAAAACTCTGCCGGTCATAAGGGAAAAATGCTTTTTTCCTCCAATTAGCTGAAATCACAACTAGCAGACAACTAGCAGCTAGAGCCACCTGGGTCAGCATCCATTTGTCAGTCAAAGCAGCCACACACCTAATAATGCAAACTTTAGGATTTCTAAACTTTAGAAACATAAACCAGTGAGTCACAGAAAAATGCACCCCTGTACAATTTTTTTTATGATGGGATAAAGTAGTTATAGAGACCAAAACCGTTTTTTGACCAAGGTTATAAACCTATTTATTTTTGTTGTGAAGCTGGGCATTTTAACATATGGGGGTCTACAGGGATTGACTTGCTTTTGGTGCCAGCTTAAAGTGTCCATTTTTTTTTTTTGGCAATTAGCTGTGTTTCAACTTTTTTGAAACACATAGGCTGTTTTTGGCTTTTGTTTTTGTCCTTTCTTTTGAGGCCATTTGGTATTAAACTTAAAATTAGCACATTATAATTAATCTTGACCTTACTTTGCCAGATTCAGTATCCTCTCTTTCTTTTCTGTTTTTTTTTTTCAGCTTTATTTTCAGGCCCTTATCTCTTCTTCATCCTGTATATCTCAACTAGCTGTTCACTTATCTTGGTCTGCTTTTGAGTGTTGCTATAGTTACTGATGTAACAGCAGCAGGGGGCCATGAAACTGAGAGATTTAAATGAAAGTCAGGTTAGGACCTGCCTCAGTGCTACATGTGATACCCAAGTTTAATGCACACGCTGAAACGCACAAACATTTTTCAAACATACATATAAATAAAGACAAAGGTCATAGTGTAGAGGACATTAATTAGCACTGCATTAAAATAAGTGGTGCCTCCTGTTTTTTTGTTTTTGTTTTTTTTTACCAGAAACAAGCCACATATGTGGAGAATAAAGTCGAAGTGCATTGTAGGTCTGAATGATGTACATTCACATGTGTATGACCTTGAACTTGTGTGGGTGGATGGCTTTATTCTGCTGATTCTGTTGTTCATGGAACTCAAATATTAAACAAAACTCTTTCATCCTCTCTGCCCCATCTGCACATTTCTCCTCCTCTTCGTCTTCCCTGCCCTTTCATTTTGATAAAACACAATACTTTTCATTTCTACTCCTCCCTTCCACCTATATCCTTTCCTCCCGCTTTGCTGTCCTCACTGTCTCTTCTTGACATGCTTTCTCTGTTCAATTCTACTTCATTTCTCTGACCCTTTCCTATCAGTTCTTCTTTTTCCTTAACCTCTTTCTGTGGTGTGTTGCTGCCTATACATTTTCTCCCTCTTTCTGTAATTTAGATTTTCATCACACTTTGTTCTCTCTGTCTCTCTGAGACTCCCTTTCATTTTATTTCTTTTGATGACTATCTCTCTTTCTCACTTCTCTATCTTTGTCTCACACCGTCTCTGTCTCTCTGCACCGCTTCAGTCTCTTTCTGGCTCCCTGCCTCACAGACTCACAGTTCTCCTCTATTAGCATTCCCCCAGGGTGGCTAGACTCCACAATGTGCCGTGTGTCACCTCACCAAAAGGCAAACAATAAAAAAAAAAAAGAAATGTGCCTTTGCATGGAGAGGAGAAGTTTTGAGGAAGAATAAATAGAGAAAGATTAGGGAGGGGGGCTGTAATTAAATGAGACAAAAAAGACTGGTCTTTGTATTGGAATAGCACAGACAAATTGGGTCATCCATATGTATGAATGGTACGGTGAACAGACAAATGGATGCATATGAACAATGAATAACTACCCATTTTCCCCTCTCTCAATAAAAAGCAGCCCTGCACAGGTGTGCTGCAGTGCCACTGCATCAATGTAATCCTGCCCATCTATACAATTTGCAGAAAATCTGCAGAAAAAGCTTGCATTTGGATCACAGTTTGTTCTTCTAATATCAGACATGGTTTAGTTTTTATCAGTGTAAGGGGTTATGGTTTGATGCATGAGTGAGACAAATCTGATTTTTTATAAGTCAAAGTTTTGCTGAAACAGTTTTATCAATTAATTGACACTGACTTTGATAATCCAAGTAATTTATCAAGAAAAAAAATTCCACACATCTTCTCAAGTATATATTTGGTGCTTTTCTCTGTTATATGTGACAGTAAACTGAATGTCTTTGAATTTTAAATAGGAAAGGCTAAGCAGGGAATCTCAAAGACTCTCGGAAATCGTGACAAACAAATTTCACTCAAAAAGACAGTGCTAACAATAAAAAAATTTTTTTTAAAAAACCTGCAATTTGATACATATATAAAACGATCACTATTTGCAGTTTTGCAGTTGCAGTTCATGTAATTGCTTCTGTATGTGCAATTACACAGTATGCTGTCAGACATATTTTTTTCATTACACCATCTTTGATAGTACAAGTGCAAGTGTACTACAGGTACTTTTCAGATCTGGTGTTAGCTAAACAATGGCTGGCACTTACAGCCCTGAGAAATCCTGCACGCTATTCATGAAACGACCAAGAAATGTGTGGACCTGTGAATTCAAAATGCATGCATTATTCTCTGTGTCTGTGATCTGGTCCTGTATCTGATTTGGACCTCATGCTTGTCTCTTTACAGTAAAACACTGGTGACAGCCGCAATCCTTTTTCATTTGCTGGAGAAAATATGTGTACTACAGGAGAGCAGCGTCCTAAATTTTGGTTTCTAGTATTTTCCTGTAAGCACCCATATATGCTTGTGTTAGAGTATTACACACACTCATGGTGTGCACAAAAGTGTGCGTGTGTTCATTCATCTTGTCCATGTTCAAACTCAAAACCAAACGTGCATTCAAGGTTCCTTTCTCTTACACACACACACACACACACCTCATCGAACATAAGAAGAAATAAGTCAGACTGTGATATAGAGGGGGTGTCAGTGTGTGTGTCATGTGATGGAACTCAGGAGTGTGAGTTAGTGACTGGGTGATGAAAGGGTGAGATAAAGAGAAGACGGCCTGAAAACACAGCACGTGAAAGCAGAGAATTGTCACACGCCTTCTCCCTCAGGCCTAAGAAATCACCCCATCTTCCTCTGAGGCACTTGAAAGACACACAACGTCCGAGCAAGTCTCTTAGAGATAAACACAAACACACAGTAATGCTTCTCCCAAATTCACACATGCAGACACACACAGACCACCCACACTTTGACAGCCACATGCAGGCAGACAAAGATTGCAACCACAAGCGTGTCTACTTTTATACCTGTATAAGCCTTCCAAATTACAACATCAGTATGTCATATTTTATTTTCAAATGAATCTGACACATTTGTCTTCAAACAGGAGAGCTAAAACCAGGGGTGACATGACAAGACTGGAAAGAACAATGGGGCAGTAATAGTGTGTGGCTGTTTGTATGCTGTCATTAAGGTGCCCTCCTACAAATGTTCATGCCCACACACACTGACCTTCAGTGGGTACCTTAGTAGACAGGTGGTGGTGCCATTGCCTGTTGCTAAGCAATTACCAAGTCCATTACCCCTGCACCATGCCCATAATGTGCATTTTTTTTCCCCTGTGTGTGTGTGTGTCTTGTTTTGTGTATGTGTGTGTTTTGTACATGTTTGTGTGAGCCTTCACAAAAACAGATATAGTCTACAAAGTGTTTGTTCCTATAAAGCACTGACCTTTCTCAGTAGACTCTTTTTGCACCTTGTGCACATTTCTGATATATTTTAAACAGAACCTTCTGTTATATAACTCACAATTTATACTTACTCACTCTATGCCTCTTGGGTCCAATCCAATTGTTAAAGCTGTTTTTGGTAGTTACAAAACAGATTCAGTTAAATTAATGCCTTTCTCTGAACTTATTTGGACTCTTATTCAAACAATGTGGTGATAATGCACCATAGAGCTAAAGGGATATGCAGAGTTGGGTGATAATTCTCTTTGGGTTTATGGCTTTGCGTGCCACCATCACAAATTTGACCCATTGCTAATATACAAACATCAGCCAGGTGCAACTTTCAAGGATAGGTGCAAATCTACAGCATCTTAATATTTTACTCAGACTACATGTATTATACACTCACCGGCCACCTTATTAGGTACACCTTGCTAGTACCGGGTTGGACCCCCTTTTGGTTTCAGAGTTGCCTTAATTCTTCATGGGATAGATTCAGCAAGGTGCTGGGAGCACCAGCGATTTTGGTCCACATTGACATGATAGCATCACACAGTTGCTGTAGAATTGTTGGGTGCACACCATGATGCAAATCTCCCATTCCACCACATCCCAAAGGTGCTCTGCCTCCACAGTCACCAGATCTATTGCAGACAATAGATCTGGTGACTGTGGAGGCCATTTGAGTACAGTGAACTCACTGGCATGTTCAAGAAATCAGTTTGGCATGATTTGAGCTTTGTGACATGGTGTGTTATCCTGCTGGAAGCAGCCATCAGAAGATGGGTACACTGTGGTCATAAAGGGATGGACATGGTCAGCAAAAATACTCAGGTAGGCTGTGGTGTTTAAACCATGCTCAGTTGGTGCTAAGTGTGCCAAGAAAACATCCCCCACACCATTACACCACCACCACCACCACCCTGAACTGTTGATGCAAGGCAGGATGGATCCATGCTTTTGTGTTGTTTACGCCAAATTCTAATCTTACCATCTGAATGTCGCAGCAGAAATTGAGACTGGTCAGACCAAGGAACATTTTTCCAATCTTCTATTGTCCAAATTTGGTGAGCATGTGTGAACTGTAGCCTCAGTTTCCTGTTCTTAGTTGACACGAGTTGCACCCGATATGGTCTTCTGCTGTTGTAGCCCATCTGCTTCAAGGTTCAACGAGTTGTACATTCAGAGATTTTCTTCTGCATACCTTGGTGGTAACAAATATTATTTGGGTTACTGTTGCCTACCTATCAGCTTGAAGCACCCTGGCCATTCTCCTCTGACCTCTGACATCAACAAGGCATTTTCACCCAGAAAACTTCCACTTACTGGATATTTTCTCTTTTTCAGACCATTCTCTGTAAACCTTAGGGATGGGTGTGCAGGAAAATCCCAGTAGATCAGCAGTTTCTGAAATACTCAGACCAGCCCATTTGGCACCAACAACCGTGCCACTTTCTGAGTCACTTAAATCATCTTTCTTCTTCATTCTGATGTATTTTGGCTGTGAAGCAAACTCATTCCAAGCCTTTCCTGTATTCACTGTTGTTTTTTTTTTTCAAGTATTATTCTGTAATGTCTAAAGATCTTTTTCATTGTTTGTAAGAGCATGTGAATTAAGAAGTGAGATTTATTGTTATGTGCTTGCATTCAGGTCCAGCGCATTACTTCACTTTGTGCTTCTGTTAGTGTTTGTGTGTGTGTGTGTGATGTATGTGGGGTCATACTCCCATTCTTGATGTACGCAGCCTGATATACGACACACTGGCTAAATGCAGCAGCATGTGTTGGCTGTAAATAACCAGCAAGCTATTAGCAAAGGTTAGACAACTGTAGCTGGTGAAACATAGTGCAGACTGAAGCGCATGGACATATACACAAACCACTTTGATCCCCTGCATTTACATTCACAGATACATAGACAGACACAAGATGTTAAGCAATCCAACCCTTCCTCTTTCACTCAGCCTGGCAGAGAGTGAATGTGATTCGATAGCTAACGTGATGTAGTCGAATACCCTCCCCGAACAGTCAGCCTATTGCAGGAACCTGTGTTTGCCCCTAATGCAGAAATGATTGGTACTCTGATGTGATTACCTCTCCCCAGTATTCAATTAAAATCACCCCTCTCTAAAAAATAAAAAACATGTCGAGGCAAAAGACATTACTTACCCTGTCTGACTGCTGCCTCCTCCACTCCCACCTCCTTTTTCCATCAGGTTGATTTCACCTCTGCTCATTCAGTAAAGGAAAGGGTAATTAAAGTTGAACTTCTCCTGCACAAACATATGTCTAGAAGTGATTGCATGCACAAATAATATTATGCACACTTCAAGAAGAATCAAAAGAAAAATATACATTTATGAACTTTTTAGGAAATTATGAGTTCATTGGCTAATAGTTATTACACCGTGTTATTCTGCCTCTATCATACTCCATCCCTTTTTTATTTTGTTCAGAAATTCTTGCAATTGTTCCTTAATTTACACAAGCCAAAGAAAAATTGTAGCACAGTAGACTGCTAGTCCTACTAAGAGAGTAGTGCTTGTCTCAGACAAGCCTTTTGATGTGATCCTGAGATTCTGAGAGTCATTTGGGCTCCCTGATCACTCAGAAGATATCTCAGTTATATTAATCCATAAAGATGAGTAGCTAGGATGGTAGCTGTGTGCATGTGTGAAAATCACTGCTTCTGCAAAACAGTTTATGCATAATGTGTAGTAGTTTTTCAGATGATCTTATTACTTTGTGTCTGATTTATATGTGCCCAAATCACAACAGCATTTTCTTTGAACACTGATCCAAACTAAACCATGCATAAAGAAAATGACTTTGAGCAGGATTTTAATCGGCTTCTTGGGGAAGTAGAGATTTTTGAAATATGCTTATTGACTTTCTTGATAACATTAAGAAAAGGAATTTCAAATCTAGTCTCACGTCTGTATGCTAAATATAGCCATTATCTAAGCACAGCACAGAGAAGTAAGCTGACATTGTATGAATGTTTGTTTTTTTTTGGAGAGATTAAAGAAACAAGTTAAGAAATGTCAAGCGGTGAACTTGTGCTAGGTGGATTTTATTACTTTTTGGTGAAACTAACTGGCTACTGGCTGTAGCTTCACGCGTGTTTGTGCCCGTTTGGTGCACCAAACATTATTTTATTCATTAGATTCCTTACATACTCTGTTCATGTCTGTCTTTCAAAACTGCTCTATTTTATTATTACCTGCATAACTTTCTACTTCATGCTCATACACATGTACTCATCTTGCTCCTCTCTCACTCTGTCTGGGTAAGGGCCCAGTGGTAGAAGTGGTGATTTATGGTTTATGGCTGTTGGCTCCAAATGGGGTGCTTTATTCTGTGGTGGGAGGAAGTTGCTGCCGTTCTCTACTGCTTTCTGGAGCCTTGCGTTAAAGCATATAACACAAGCACACACACACACACGCAAACAATTTAGAACGATGATTTACCGCCAACACTGACATTTCCGTCTTACATTTAGAAACATTAGACAGGAAAGATGAACTGAGTGAGATGGACAGAATGACAAGCATTTATATGAGAGTCAAACAGAATAGAGACTAACTTCTGTAGTTACTGTGGAGTTAACCATTGTGTGCGAGTGAGTATGTGCTTAAAGTCAAGGTCACCCCAGCGGGCTGCATTTCCATACCTGTTGTCAGCTCACAAGCTGACAGCTACACATAGACTTGTGAGCAGAAATGGAAATTTCTCAGTCTCTCTGTCTTTTTTTTTTTTTATGTGCATTCGCTTGCGCATCCAAATGTGTTGGTTCAAGTTAAGATGCAAGCCTATGAATGTGCATGTTTATGTATGCACAGAATGGATGTAGTAGGGTAAGTTCAGGCTGGTATAAATAGATAGAATAAAAGTGTGAATATTCATCAGCTGTGTATTGTGACAGTTACCCATGTACCTGTCACTCAGAGTCTCAGTTGGTTACAGCTGCACATAGACACCCATCCTCGATTTAGTGACGTTTGCTGTATTCTGCCTCTGCATTATGAAACTTGTTCATTCTGTTGTTTTTATTCATTCTTTGCATTCATGTTTACACAAGCATACTTGAGTTTATATTGATGCAGTGTGTTTGCTGGAGGGTGGGGGATGCACTGATTTATTTATTGCATCTGTCCCTAAGAGACATCATGTGAGCAAGATAGACCGCAGCTTGTCTCCTCAGTGTGTTTATGACCTCCAGTTGATGTTCTTGTGCCAGAGCTCCCAAACTCTCTGCTTTAATTCAGGCACAGGTCCTGCTGGAGAGACAGGTGCACTGAACATGACTTATCCCTCACCCGAGTCCCCTACGATTGGACACTAATTGAACTTGTGTGTATATTTGTGTGTTTGTGTGTGTGTGTACTCCTGTGTGTATGACCATGACTCTGCAATTGAAATGCACGCACTTTCACACACACATATATCTCTGGAACTAATTTCAACTTCATTCTCATTCTGTGATCTGGAGAGCACAGACAAGTCGTGCAATAGCTCAGCATGGAGCCGTAAACACAGCAGGTGAAATGGTGCTCAGAGAGCGCACAACTCTCCCTGAGCTCCCCAGGAATATTCAGATAGTTTTCATTTTCCACAAGATTGACTCTGGGTGATGGCCACTCGGTATGCGATTGGGACATAGCCAAATAAAATTAGGGGAGCCGTACTGAGAAAATAATGTGTGTATGTGTTTAACATTACCATTCGTCTGTCTCTCGTTGAGGGGAGTTATAAGAAGATGGTTTTCAGGAGGAGTGACAATATGTATATTTTCTTTCTTGCTGTATTGCATTGAGTCTCATTTGCCAGTTTTTTTTTTTTATTACAGCATAATAATGTATTTAGTAACCTGCGTTACCTGGGCTGCTTCACATGTTTTCCTGAAGGGCAGAATAACAGGGCGTGAGACATGCTGGAATAGTCAGGGATAAAAAAAAAAAAATAGAAAAGAATTTCATAGTTATTTGAAATAATAGGGAGAAGGACAGAATGTCATATACAAAGTCAACAAAATGAGTGAATTTTTGAAGGAAAGCTGAGGAGAGGATATGGATTAAGGATAATTGGTTGTTCAGAAAGTAAAAGTATAGGAGCTTTGGCCTCCTCTCTTACTTAGGCTGACCTTTATTGAAGGAAAAATATTTCTGAGTCCACCTGTCCTTCAAAATCTTTATGTTTTCTCTCTCTTTTCAATATAACTTTCTATCACTTTCTCCCTTGCCTTTACGCCCCCAGCCTGTTTCTGGACATCTATGTGTTTGCATGTTCTTTTAATTGTGTGTGGTACGCCTTTGTCAGCATCGTTACAGCTTCTCTTGTAGTGATAAATCTAGTTATCGTGTTGCCATAGGGTCGGATTGCGAAGAGACAATCCCCCCTATTAAAGCCTACTATTCTTAGCTCATGCAATCACAGCACTCTCATTATTACTCAATAGGGTGGAGGCACGCAACTCATCATCTCTCATCATCTGTACATCCCCAGGCAATAAATGCACACATTAAAACTTTGCACATGCACATTTACATCCCCACTGCTTATTATCTACTATTGTAGCTGGTATGTTTTTGTATTGTTGCAGGAGTGAAATAAGCAGCAGGGTGGGGAGAAGAGGTTCATCAATACTCACTGTAACACGAGTCTCAGTGCTCATAAAGCTCCTTAGTTTTCATACTCAGCAGTGTAAAATGCATTCATGGGTTTCAGATGTTCTTATACTTTTATTGTGTTGTAATAATAATCTGCTTTGAGAAAATGTCTGGGGATTTGTAAAGACTATGTTAAGATACAAACATATAGAGCAATTTCATATTTAAGTTCTGTTTTTGTTTGTTTGTTTGTTTTTTCTCAAATTGTGCTCAAGGTCAAGGTCATATTTTTTGTTTTACAGCCACTTTTCCATTTCCATAAGAATCATTACTCCTTTTAGAGTACTGGTCATATTTTAGTGAAACAAGATTAATTTGTCCTGCATATGGTTGTTTGTGAGCTTCCTTGACTTCTCAGTGGATTTTAATTCTTATTAGTATGTAGAATACAGCCAACCAATGACAAGAAAACTTAGAACTTTCTTTCTATACTTCACACATTACAATAACCTGTGAATTGTGATAGATTGTGAGCTGGATGAGCTACTGTGGTTTAGATAGACATGGCTTACTTACATAGCCACTTACAGTTTGGTGAAAAATGGTTGCCCCATAATGATTTTCACTGAAATATGTCATGAATTGATGGCAAGAAAAATATTATAATGTTAATTTGTGTGTTTGTTTTGTTTTTTTCTATTCACCACCAAAAGGTTAATAAAAATTAAATGACTTGTTAGGACCGTGACTTAGGAAAATGACACAATGGATCTTAATGCTGTAAAATGTAAAGCAGTTAAACAGTATGTTATTATCAGAAGAATACACTTATTAATGTTATATGATGATATTGATGGACATCTTTAAGGACAGGTAAAGAGAAAAGGAGAGATCAGTGGTCCTATACATTTAAAAAAAAAAAAAAAGAGACAACATCACTGACAGCTCTAAAAAGAAAAAAAAAGAAAAAGACATCTGGGCCAGGCTGCTGCATCTAAGCTCAGTCTGGTGATCTGTAGCAAGCATGACGTGAGACTTTTCACCAACCTTATCTGAGGCTATCTCTACAACTTTGCGCTGCAGGATTTAGATAGAAAAAACTTTTTAGATTAAAAAACCTTAAGATCTCTGAGTTTGTCTGAGTAGTTCAGAGAAACAGAATCAGACAGCGAGAGATAATGAGAAAGAGAGCCGGGAGGAACAAGAGGCACAGCTCCTCACCTCTCCCCGCTCCCACTGTCATGAGAGTGTGTTCGTGGGTGTGTTGGACAGGCGGAATGGCTTGTTTATGGGCAGATTAATTGCTTTTATGGCCTTGTTTCTCCCTGTGAATGGTGCTGGATGTTTTAATGAACACCCACACTGCTTGCCTGCCTGCCTCATAAGCCTGCTATGCTATTCCCACTGCTGATTTTTAGAGCAAAGCCAAGCTTTAGATAGAGCCCGGCAAAGCTAATTGCCTAATGCTCACTCCACAGTGCTGCACAGGTGACTGATTTCATTTGTGTGTGTGTGTGTGTGTGCGAATCTTCCTAAGAGGCCCAACACAGGTGGGTGGTTCAACCCAAGGCCCACAGGGCTGAGGGCGACCAGCAGCTAACTGGACCGTGACTTTAATCATTTCCTGCTGAGCTGAAGAGAAGTGAGCCAGGCTTTTTGCAGTGTTAAGCTACTGTCATGGACACAAAGATACTTAAAAAGACTTTCAAAGAAGGAGATACAGTGATAGTTTTGAGAAGAGGTGAGAGGGAGCATTTAGTAAAGACACTGAATTAAGACTTGGTAAGCACATTTAAAATAGCATCTTTAGATGGATTAATTTTAAAAAGTCATGGAAAATCTCCATTCGCTAGTTCTCTCCCTTTTTATTTCTTACTCCATCACCTTTCTACTCTGTTCTTTCCTACTGTCTTCATCGCCATTGTTCACTTCCTCTCTCTCAGTACAGCACTCTATGCTCCTCTCATTAATCAGGTCTGCAGGACTTCTCTTGCTTTTGGCTTTCTACTTCATTAAGCCTGAACAGCAATGGACCATTGCTAATGGACAGTCTCAGCTCTAACTCGCAAATGAAACCCAGCTTTAATTGTTTGCTTTGTATATAGTATGTGTGTGTGTGGGACAGTATTTGCGAGTACTGAACTGTGCACATATAGTGTGAGCACAAAAGCTGTAAAGAAAACAGGTTTTATGTGTAATTTTAATTGGTCATTTTTGTATGTTTAGAAAGTTGGAAGAAAAAGAGCATGTATACCAAGGCAGCCATGCTGACCCTATTTATTGCACCTTTACAAGTTCAATATTCAACATAGACTTTTCATGTTAAAATCACTTTTTAAAGAAGGCACAACAAATCCTGTGAAAGTGTGCAGAGTGCCGTGTTGGTTTAGTAGGAGTTGGGAAAACGACTTGAGTAACATCACCCTGATATCTCAGCTTTGGTTTGGAGACTACAAATTCTAAACATAAAACCTGCATAATTAACTATTCAGGTTGGAAAAGTTCTAAGTACAAGTGAGTTGGATTATTGGTAGGAATCTGTATTTTTACAACTTGACTCGTGTCATGGAATTAAAGTCAAGATGACTTGGTAGAGTTTGGAGCCTTTACTTTAAGTGCAATACTGAATCATTATAGTTTTATATTTTAGCCTGAGTCCTTGTGCTCAGAAAGCTAATTTCTAAGAGCAAGATAAGAAACATATAAAGTTTAATACACTTTAGAGGTCTTTAACAAAACTTGTTCAGCCCTTGTTCTGATGCAAAATAAAGATCTAACTAGGACCATATCACCTGAACTAAAAAGCCCTTAGGGAGCTCATATTCCTTACTCTGCATCTCTTTTACTACTCTTTCCACAACTACCTTTACAATCCTATTAAGCAACAATGCCGATCCCTCCATTTGACCGTAATGTCCAATAAAAAAGACTTTATGGATGCATACATTTACCTTCAGCTCTTTGCATATATATTGCTCTTCACCCAACAGTGCAGTCGTTAGTACAGTGGTGTTACGCTCAGCTGCCATGGAGGACAGGTAGTATTGAGTGGTGTTGTAAAAGGAGCTGCTTTACTGTGTGTTTGTTCTGGCATGTTAACGGCTGGCTTTACCGCTCTGATTATGGCCCACCAAGAGAACTGGGACAGCTAACTACACAGGGAAAATGCTGCTTGGAAAAAAGGACATGAGGAAGCGATAAAGTACATTTCCTCAGGCTGTGCATACCTTCGCAGTGAATCAAAAAGTTTCCCCTGTCATACATTGTTCTTCTCTGATCTTTCATATCTGGTGAAAAGTTCGGGCCCGATTTTCTCACAATTAAGCTCACATCAGACATGGCTGATTTCATCAGTGTCTTAAAGTGATGAAATTCTGTCATTTCTCCATAGGTCACCTTTATGTTGTATGTAATCAGACAGTGCCGTGTTGAAAGTGATGCATAAATGCTGCTAGATCTGACCTAGTAAGATTGTGCCTTTTTACACTAAAAATGCATGAGATTAATGGAAAAACATGCATGTCTTAAATGGGCTTTATACACTACTATATCATTATGTCAATATGTGAAGGACACAGTAATATCATATGATTCAAGTGGATGCATGCTGCATGAATAGACAGTGTCCTTATTTGTCGTCATGTCTTCTGGTGGCTGTGCTGTTTGTTGCACAGTCTTGTTGTCTTTCATTGGTTTATGTCTGTATGCCTGCATCACCAACAAAATTCCCTGTTACATGAGTGTGCTTTTACAAATGAATTATTATTCTGGTGCTACAACCCCACACAGCTTATGATTTGAGTCTGAATTTCTAATTTGATAACTGCTAAGAAAACAGATATACCACCTTGACAGAATTCTGTTTTTCCACCGTAGACCGGTTCCTGCTCCAATCTGACACCACACAGATGCTCAGTCAGTTGCCTCGACAACTGGGGACCTCTGTGTGTGTGTCTGTGTGCCTGTGTGTTTGTGCATGTGTGTATGTTTTGCTCTCAGCTCTTCTCATCTTCTACAGCTGGCATTGCCCGCAGACTGGCCCTTGTCCACTTAACTAAACTCCTTAGACATTTCAGGTTCAGCTAATCTTTACCTTCCACCTCTCTTGCCTATTAACGGTGTCATTCCCTCCTCAGTTATTACTATTTATAGTACCTAGCAGTGATGTGATTTTTCGCCTTTTCTCTATGGCATTATATTAGCTTGCGTAATTGTCTTTAGGTTTTCTCCCTGCTCCATTTCCTCCTTCTCTTGCAGTCCATCCTCTCTGTCTCTGACACCGTCAGTCATTAGCCTAACTCCCAAAGCAGAAAGAAGGACTCTGTGTGTGCGCGTGTGCCTTTTTGTGTGTGTGCAAAAGAGAGTGCCATAGAAAGAGTGCCAGTCAGCTTTGATTGCAGGGTCACTCGGGGGCCACATTGCCAGTGTCTGGACACTGAATCCCAATGGGCACTGGCAAATCTACACACACACACACACATGGATGCCATAAGACACAGTGCTTTGTCAGGAATGGCTAGAGATAACAGCACCTGTTCTCAGGTTTTGCTATCACTCCCACACACAAATACAGGGTGTACCGACAGGTTCTGTGTCCCTGTGGCAGAAGAGAGCGATGAGGATGTGAGTGTGATGGCAGAGATGGCGCCGGCTGGCTGGCTGGGCCAAAGAACCCCAGGGAGGTTTGACTGATAGAGGCTGCCTCCAAGCTCTTTGGATAGCCTGTGTGTGTGGGAGAGAGAGAGAGAGGAGGTCTGTGTAGCATGGCAGATGGTATGAGGGTGTTTAAATTAGTTAGGTTACCATCAGTGGAAGACCAGATCATGACAGTTTTTTGGCTGAGAGGTGACTGGAATAACTCCTAGCCTCAAGGTTATACCATTATTAGGTTGGGGGAACCTCCAGCTAGAGTTAGCAGGAAATAATTTATGCATGTCTTTATTTGTCTGCTTGTTGGCTGACATATTGTTGATACATACAAAGTCATGCATCAGTGTCTGGGACTGAACTAATGCGAATTCACTCAAGCACTGGATTAATATTTCAATTACATTTTTTTATACTTCACCACCATTAGAGGGACACACTGTGCAGTACACTTTTAACACAAAACATATGAAGAGCTTATACAATATTTGTCAAAGATTCAAGTACACAAAGTGGCACATGTAATATAGTTAAACTTGGCTCTACTTTAACCAATATGCTCTATGAATTCATCAGGCAAATTAATCTAATATTATACTACAGGAGTGTGTAACGTTTTTATGACAGTAATAAACAGTTTTACTAGTATTTTATAGTTTTAAGTACATTTTTCTAATTGTACTACACAAATGTATGGCTCTTGCATTGGCTTTTATTGCAATTTGATTTACTTTGATATGTTTATCTCGCTTTGTCTTTATTTAATTTCGATGTACAATATGACTTATTGTTGGTCTGCATCATTTAATTTTACAGCGATTACCTGGTTAATCTGGACAGTGAGGTCATCAAGAAAGTAAACACAGCTAACCAATGTTTTTAGCTGCACAGCAATAGAGTGACAACTGGGATCAGTTATCAGTATTTAATATCAGGAAGCTCATCACATATTGCAGAGAGACTGTGGAAGGAAAGGGAAAACAAACAGAAATAAGAGCAAAGAAGTGGAAAACCATCGTGTTTGTGTTTTTGCAGGGAGAAAGAGAAGCAAAAGAGTAGAAAGTATGATAAAGCAATGAAATGGATTGTGAGTCTGTGTTTTATAAGCTCCTTAGATGACTTTGTGTCTGTATTCGTCTTCTCTCTGCGTCTCTGTCACTGTGTCTCCTGACCTGAGTTAAGGGGGCCTTTAAAGGAGCAGGGGAGCTATTTAAATCACGTGTGTGAGTGTTAGTATGTGTGTCAGATCAGTCAAAGGTGCAAGAGACAGATTTACACCCATACAAGAGAGATGAAGGCCACTTCCCAGGAAGGCCATTTCTCTTCTCTCTTCTGCTCTGGCTAGCTGGCATTGGTCCAGCTTAATTCTTTCACAGCCCACAGGCCTGTTCTTTCACCTCCACGTCCCCTCTTTCCTTTGCCAATGAATAACCTACTTTCCTATTCTCTTCTTTAACCCCTTCAGCAACTTTCAGCCACCTCATAGCATCAGCCGCTCGGCCTCTCACACTTCTTTTCCCTGTTAGATAGCCCTCACCAAGGAAACGACAGTAGGGATTGATTGTTTCAGGAGGTTAAAACAACCAATGTTTATGTAGGTGACTGTTGCTGTAAGGTTAATAATGAAATCTAAAATGTGCAAGCTTCTTTTCAGAAAGATGCTGAGTGGAAGATGCTGGCCTAAAACTAATCAAAGAGCAGCAGGAGAAAGAAAATAATTCTAAAATACAAAAAGTGAAACTGATTAAAGTGAAAAACGAATCACCCAAAGTTGGGATTGGAATCCCAGTCTGTTGATTAGTGGCATAAACCTTAAACCTCTTGAGACGGACTTATCTCTGTGAATACTACAGCTAAATCTTGAAAAACCCACAAATGTTGTTTCTGCAAACATATCATTGACAGTTTAGCTGTTCTGTCCTTTAGGTGAGGATGTGTCTCCTGTGTTGTCTCACTCCAATAGAACAGCTTTTTTCTCCTAGTTGTAGGACCCCTGTAACCTTCCTTTAAAGATGAATCTCCGTTGTTGATCCTGAGAAGAACAGCCGCCTTGCAGCAATAAGCTACAGTTATCCTGTTTTCTTTTATGTAGCATGTGGACACATTTATGAGCGTACAGGACAAATTCTGCAATATCCGATAAAGAAAAGAGCAAAATATGGAAATTGGTTTATGTATACATTGATTTATTTCTCTTAAGTTCTTAAAGCTTCTGATTGAGCAGCCTTCTTTTTTCAGTGTGCACAACAACACCAACATCACCACAAAGCCTTCTATAGTCATTTTTTTCCTTTCTTTGAATTCATCTCAGGTTGAGTAATTCTTTATAGTCCCATTTTAGAAAATATGATGTGCAGCCAGGTATTAAAGTATTATATTAACAAGACAATAAGGCAGTAGGGACTCCACACACAACTGTAAGGCAATAAAATAATATCATAAAAGCAAAACAAAAACAAAAAAACACTAATTACATAAAAACAATAAAAGCTATAAAAAAAAAAAACAA
>VUQI01009179.1:8197-30726 GCA_015106735.1 Paratilapia polleni | reverse complement strand
CCTGAAGTTTAAAAAAAAAAAAAAATGAAAAAAAAAAACTTAAAAACCAAAAAAAAAAAAAAAAAAAGCATCAGCTCACAAACTGCATGATCTTGCATCGGAATTTACATTATACTCACATATGTGCAGGACAGTTGTTTACAAACGATAACCGCTCTTACTTCAGTGTGACGTCATGTTGTATTTGTATTGTATATTAGAATCCACAGGAGGTCACTGTTCTGCTTTGCTGGGATAGACTACCCATATAGCTGGGAGGAGTCCAGGTCCAGTAAAAACCTTTATCAAAATGGATGTAGTGTTTACTCTGGAAGGTATTCCTTTTATTGAATATCAATTACTTTATCAGTCTGGATTCAAAGCATGATGCACACAGTTCTAGAAAACCCTATCCAAATTGTTGGATCTGCAGACACCCTGATGCTGTTGTGTGAAGGACACTCGTTGTTTCTAAACACCCCCTTTCCTTTCTGTCTGATAATGCTAGTCAAGGACCTCTTCTTTTAAATTAATAGCTCATTATCAACATATTTGTAATTAAAAAGAGAGGTGAGCTGGGGTTTTTTTTATTAGTGTCTTATCTCTCTCTCTCTCTCACACACACATTGTGCCTCTCTTCCATCTTGCCTCTCTTTCCTTTTCTCCTTGAGCCTTTTTAATTTCACAACGCTTTGAATTAAATATTAAAGTGTTTCAGGATGACATCAGACTTGTGAACAAGCTGCTGGGTTTTTCTAGCTCGCCTTCTATTTATAAAATGTCATCCTTCCCCATTTTTTCTCTCTTTTTTTTTCCCAATTTCATTCTCAACTTGCTTTATTGGCATGGAGTGAATACACTTGCGCTGTCAAGATATGCTGGAATGAAGACAGCAGAAAGAGATGACGATGATGACAGCAAAATCTGCTAATAGTAAACAATGCTGGCTTAAACTCTTTTGGGACCTTCAGTAGGAATTTACTCCCAGGGTTGTATTTGAGTGACTGCAGCGATACTACAGCAAACATAGTGCAATGTATGGTTAATGTGAACTTATTTTTGTGCACTGTTGGCAAATATAAACCTATTTTTGTTGATAGTTTTAAGAATAATCTAAACCAATAATTGGCTGTAATTAAAGTAACAACGATACCATGACAATATCTGTTTGCAAGTTCATGCAACTATATCTAAGCTTAAGATTTTTATTTTTCAGGCCCCCTGCAGTTGTTTCCTTTTGTTATACTTTGAGCAGCTAATGATAATAAGAAAAACTCAACATTACAGCAGATCTATGTAGAGATTATTGCTGTGGATAATTGCACATCTCTCAGGCTCCTTTAGTAGCCGATGCACTTTGCAAATCTCACCTTTACAGTGTGGCATCCTGATTGGTCTCGTTATTAAACAGAACACTGGGACTGTGTTGTCAACCCTTCACAAAGTCTAAAGATACCCAAATGAGCATCATTGTCTAATAACACTTTTCTGAGTAAATACTTTTATTTGAAAACAATGAACATGTTTTCTACTTCAATGTATATATCATTAAAGGAATGAAAATGCAGGTTTTTCCTTTCTTCTTCTTTCCATCTTTTCTTTCCTTTCCCTTTTTCTCATACCAAGATTGCCTTTCTGTCTTCACTGATCCCACAACCACCACCACCATTTCACTGATCTCCTACTTGTTCCATAAAACAGGCATAATTGATCATCAATGTCTGATTGGAGACAGTGATGATTTGAAGTGCAACAGACTGATACAATTATTCATTATCTTAGCTCTGGAATCTATTGATTGGGGCTTTGCAGGGGTAATCAAGAGCAGCCACATGCTGTAAAGTGTGATACTTTATTCTGAAGAAAGCGTCCATCTTAGATTTCTCAACGGTAAGTGGATCTCTCAGCTGATGGACACAGGACTCAATTTAATGCTGAAAGCCGATAAGCAAGAACTGCTCTTTCGATCTTGCAGGACTTTGTGAACTTCAGAAAAAAAGAGCATCTAATACTTTTTGAGAGGAGTGGATGAGAGGATGAAAGGATGAAGAGAAGGAAGTTTAAAAAAAAACTTTATTTTTTCATTCAGCTTTTCATCAGTTTATTCAGTGAGCATTTATTCAATGCAACATGTTCTGTGTTACTCTATCGTTGTCTGTCCTAAAAAAAACAAAAAAAAAACAAATTAAATTTAAAAAGTCATGGAATAAATAAAAACATTTGACTGTTTGTACATGTGTGATCTGCTTTGTACTATTACCATTTCATTTCCATTCATTTATTTATTTATACTTTTTTCTATGTAAAAGCTGTAAGTAGTATTTATCCCAAAACACTGGATATCTCATTTTGGAATGAAACATATATTGTCACATCAACCACTACATGTTTACAAAATGTGACAATAAAAACCCTGCTGTAGCTCATTAACTATGCATTTGTGTTGCCATTTAGGCAACACTGAAAAATGTCACATGAGTAGAGATGGAGTTGGAAATACCTCTATTTTCCTGCACAGCACGTTCTGCCTACCTATAACTAGCACTAGTATTGGAAATCTTTTATTAATAGGGGAGTGCATGCTCTCCACCTCAGACATTACACTCTGCAATTCACACATACACACATACACACATACGCGCGTCACGCATACACACAAGCACATAGGAAGGAAAGAGGTAAGGAAGAGTGTGTAACCATTCATTTATACTTGACATGATTCTGCACACACTTTATACCTCAAGAGCTGGAAGATATGTGGGGGTATGTGTGTGTGTGTGTGTGTGACACTGAGAGCAAAGGAACAGCCTGCAGCACATTTTATATCCAGCCTCATTTACCAGATTCCACTCCTCCATTATCAGCTGGATCATTATCCTCTCTCCTCCCTGCCCTGGCTGCTCACTTCAACTGGGACTCAAGGTGGCTCACTAAAATATCAACACATATATCACTTATTTTCACTTTCACCCAGAATGCTTATTATTCGCCACATTTTATTTTTTTTTTTTTACATGTGAACCACAAAACTGAAAATAGTTAATAGTGTGTGGGGGGCACATATGGGTGCAAAGTTTCTGACACGGTTTTCCTGCTGCAGTTAATGTGGCTATGTGTGCACATGTGTCTTTACTTCTGAGACCAGTGGTTTGCAGGCTAGAGTTGAGGCTTACTTTAGTGTGCAAAAGAGTATCGAGATGGAGAGACAGAAATCTAAGATTAGATTAAGGTTTCAACTCTGCTACGCGGAGGATACCACTCAGTTTCATACCAGTCATTCTCTCCTTTCGTGCACTATATGTGCTGTATAATGCTCTGTTCAGCACAATAGAATGCACTGTATGTGGCACAGCAAGGTCATATATAGGTGCTCATGAAAGGACGCATTTGTCTGTGTACACAGGCGAAGATAACAGGAGATGGAGCATTAACTTTTCACCGGCTGGTTCTCTCACTATGATAATAATTACTTAGAAAAGATCACTGAACCAAGTAAGGAAAATCATTTCATTCCCGTATAAAGAATTTCTTTCTTTGATTTTGTACACTGCTGCTTTTTCCTGTGTGTTGTCAAAATGGCAACATTCCCCCACTCCATTTCTATGATTTTCACTGCCTGGTTCGTACTTATATTTCAGAGAACTTCTCTGTGTTGTTATTCAACTCGAACAATCCCACTGCTTATTCAGCCCTGTGAGATCCCACTAATAGTCACAGTGGCTGCTGAGGCGTGGAACGGTAGGTTACACTAAACCAACTCTGGAAATAAAAAAGACAGCACGCATATCAGAAGTCAATTGTTGTGTGTGTGTCTTTATGCATTTTGGTGTGCATGTACTCTCTCAGATGTGACCACCTAAGCTGTGATTTTTATTAAAATACTGAACATGCAGTCTGTTTGAGAAGGAGAGAGTGAGGAGGGGGATTTTGTTTCTTGGTTTATTGGTTTGGCATTTAGAGACTGGAGAAATCCTGAGGAGAAGAAGAGAGGGGAATGTATTGAACAGAAGGGAGATAAAAGGGGGAGAGGAAAAGCCTATTCTCCTTCCCACTGAGTGGTCTGGTCTCCAGAGAGAAACAAACTGATTTGTGATTAATGAAAAGATGGAGAAGAGGCTTCCTCTCCTTCTTTTTCTTTCTCCCCAGTCCCTTTCTCTTACCTAACCTAAATCTCTCACCCAGAAAAATCCATTTTGGTAATGATGTATGTGTAATGGGAATGATTAGGGAGCAGATAAAGAGAGAAATCAGCCAATAAAACGAAGACAAAAATATTTTACAGTATTATCATCACACAACCACTTTGTGCCCCATGGAAATAACGTGTTATCATGAAGTAAGCACCTCACCTCTTGCAGAAGTCTCACCCTTCTCCTGTGCAACTCTCACTCCACTTTCACAAGTTTTGCTTCCAAGTTAGCCGAGGGATAACGAATGAGTAAGCTTCTAAGTAAGCTTATGAAACTTTGTATTTAAATGATAAACTACACAATGTAAGTTTTTATTAGATGGAGATCCTGAGCTTTGTGGAGCATCTTCATGCCTCATTAGCCCTGTAAATATCAGCTTTGCTCCCCATCATCACCTATACCACCCCATCACACAGCACATATACTTGTGACGCACTGACATTACAGGTAATCACTTTGCCCCAGTTATTCATCCAATCACAATAGCGGAGAGGGAAGTTAGTTTTTTAACTGCACTCACAAAGAATAAATAGGAGAGTGTGGCAGGAAAAATGTAAAAAAAAGTAGGTGGAAGAGTTGTAAGGCACGTAGAGATGGAACAGGGGTGAGCAAAAAGTATCATAATTAGAGACACCTGGAAGATCGCAAACCACGGCACAGTGCTGCACCTGCCTGTCACAAGGGAGACTTCACAGCAACTGTGGTACAACTCATCGTTCACATGACATTACTCGGGGAGAGCAAACCATTTTTAGTATATCAAGAGTGGGGACAGGAGGATGGAGGCGTAAAGGGAGAGATGGTAATTAGGAAGAGAAGCAGCATTTCTGCTGAAAAGCAAGATGTTTGAGAAGACAAGCTCTGATTTTATACATAATTTCATGGAGTGCTAAGGTGAGCAGGTGAAACTAAGTGCCATGTAGGGGTGTGGCAGTAGCATAACAGTCACATGCAGCAAATGTAGGGAAAGGAAAACAAGAGACTTTCAGCACTTTAAACAGGGTACCCCAGGAGATAAAAACTGATGACAGACCTAAAAATAAATAAAAAACATAGCCACAATACAGAGAAGGAGATCCTCATGAGAGCTTAATACACTATTAAAAAATATATATATATATATATTGAATCCTGTTTCCTTGATATTTTGAGTTTTCTCAACTTCTGACTGCCGTTGTTGACTTTACTAAGAGTTCTGGCAGCTTGAATTTTCTTAATAAAATTCTAGCTTCAATGGCATGTATTTCTACCTTCAAAAAACACAGAAATTCCTGTTGAGTAAACAAAAAATATCTAGTGTCAGTAACATAAAACTTTGCCTTTACAACTTTGGGCTGCTCCCTTATTTCCCGCAGCAGATCGATCTGCATATTTGATTTGGTGCAGATTTTTATGCCAGACACAACCATCCCATTTATCTGGCCTTGGGACCTAGCCTGTGGATAAAATGGGAAGGTTGTGTCTCTAAGGATGTCTGCCATCAAAATCTGTGCCAAACCCAAAATTCTATTGCTAACCTCACAGGAATACTGAAATGCCAGAACTAAACTTTAGTAAAGTCAAGTCAAAAGGTGAGAAAAATCTGAAAGCTATTGAATCAAGTTGCCTTGATATTTTGAGTTTTCTCAACTTTTTCTTTTTTACAGTGTACTGTGCAGAGGGCAACCTAAACGTCTTTCTCAGATACAGTAGCTGCTCTTGGGGGACACTACATTGCTTCTGTTCCAAGGTGCTTCTCCCAGACAGTCGTGGCCAAAATACTCCCAAGGGTAGACTTCAGGACTAAGCTTAGTGCTGCTTAAATCACCTAAATTGGCTCCTCTCAGTGAGGATTTTCTAGTTCCTGACTCAGCTACTATAACGCCCTGACATATATACAGCTGATTTAAAAAAAAATTTTTAAAAAGCAAATGAGGTTTTGAATGAAATCTTATTTGGGATGGGTTGGAAAAAAAAGTGGCATATCTAAAATGTTGACACTGACCGTTTCAGCACAGTAAGGTCAGGTGAAGGTTTTGGTAACATGTTTACACACAGACAGTATAGACGATGGACGTAGCGACTGTGACGTCACCCATTGGTTTCTGAAGTCCCGTTCTGAAGCCTCGAGATGAGCGTTTCTGCCGTCGCCATCTTGGTTGTAGAAAACCGGATGTGACGAAGAGGGGCGGGTCTGACTGTGAAACCGCATGCTCGTGCTACTGACTAGTGATTGATAAGTCATTAGCCAGTGGGCGTGTGGTTTCATGCCACAGATAATCCTCCATTTTGAAACATAGTATGACCAACATTTTTAAAACAGACTTAATTTTTTATTCAATATAACCCAAAACAAGTGAGTGAGCCCATAAACTCAGCAGGAAAGTGTTTACAGAGGTCAAGTCAGAAAGCTGTTTTCCCATAGACTTCTATAGGACCCGAAGTCTTTTTCTGAACCACAAGTATCGCCATCTGGTGGTCTTCAAATAGAATGCAGTTTAAGGCTCTTCCACATTGGCTTAATTTTTCTGACCCGGAAGCTACATCCATGTTTTTTCTATCTGTGGCAAAAAGTGTTTTGCACGTAATGGTGGCCATCTTGACTATGTAGTGGGAAGGGAGGGACTACCAAACAATTTTATGCCAGTAGCAGGTCGTCGGCGCAGATGCTGATGCCAGTGCTAGCTAGCTAACAGGGCAAATATATTTTTCCAGGCACTGACAGTACATGTGTTGTTGCGTTCTATTTTGATTTTGTCTGTGTTAAACTGTCATCTTCACTGTAGAGGAATTTAATATTACATATTGTCAGGGCCTTGACAGTTTGTAAATGTTCACAAAATGCATCAGCTAGCCCAACAGTTGTAGTTAAACAATGTTAAACATTGCAAGTTTCCATTCTGGTAAGTGCACATCTGCCATGAGAGGCACTGCTCTGTCTGAATTCACATACTACACAGGTACACAGTGTAGTACATGGAAGTGTACTTAAGGGAGTACCTGAGATGAGATTCGCTGATTTCTTGGAGACTATGTTTATCTCAGTTCTTATTGTTCCAGCAAACCTAGAGTGGGCATATCATTGCATATCATTGTCAAAGGCAGGAGCAGACCTCAGCTTATAAAACTTTTACCTCTCTTTGTGTTTATTACAGCCTTCCTAAGCCTATTAGGTAGGCTGAATCTCTGGTTTGTTTTAAACGACTGCTGAAGACTCATTTTTGTAGGTTAGCTTTTCCTTAATGTTTCTCCCATTATTTTTGGCCATAGTTCACATCTAATGCGTGCATGGAAGTGTGTATGTTGGGATGAATAAAGGACCCTATGTTTGACTGTGTCTGTATGCTGGAACTTGTATACTTATCTTTCATGTGTGGTTTTATTCAAACTGTGAAGCACTTTGTAACTGTGTGTTTTTAAAAAGTGCAATCAAATAAAGTTATGATTGATTATCCCCCTTCTCACTATACTCTAATGTGTCTGACTATTAGTGCAATTGATCCATCTAACCAGCAGTTACTTATTTAAACTGGCAGCTGAGTTAAGTGTAGTTTTTGTCAGAAGTTTATCAAGTATTCGGGTTGTGTTTGTATGTCTAATTTTGCAAATGTTGCCTCCAAGACAGACTATGTACTCTTAGTGTATATTGAATGACAACAGACATTCTGTGCCAGACTATGTTCAATGTCTGCATATTTGCATCAGCTGTCTAGGAAATGATGCATGCAGGATTCATAGAGCAAACAGAGAATGCCTGACAGCTTTGATATGACAACGCTTTTCCCTTCACATAGAGCTTCACATGGTCTCAAAAATCAGTCATTCACTGAGTTCACGAACATGCGCAGGAGAGAGTACAACAGAGAGGACAGCAAATGTAAGGAAAAGAAGCAAAGTCTCTCTAAAGAGTGTTTCCTGAACAATTCTTCAGTGGCTTCCGACTCCTGTGGGTAGAACACAGGTTTTGCTGAGAAAAGAGATCACATCAGTATTAAATCTAAGGCATTGTAACTGCTTTGTAGGAAGCAGAATTAACTTGGGACTAACAGAGGTAGAAAGTTCAGCAGGTACGAGCAAGAAGAAGCTAACTAGTTTAGAGAGAGGGAAGTTTTCCAGTTCCAGTAATGTTTTATTAATTGCAGTTATGGAAATGAATACCTCACCTCAACATCAGTGCTATAGGTTCCTTTCTGTCCAGTATTTCTCTTATTAATTGAATGGCTCTTTCTCTGCTCACACACTGTTTTGTTCTTCAGTGTGGATAAATTTTTCATTTGATGATTTCCATTTCCATATTTTTCACACTTACATGTTTCAGATCATCAAACAACTTTTAATATTAGTCAAAAATAACCTGAGTAAATACAAAATGCAGTTTTTGAATGATGATTTCATTTATTAAGGGAAAAAAGATATCCAAACCTACCTGACCCTATGTGAAAAAGTAATTGCGCCCCCCCCCCGTTAAATCATGAATTAACTGGGATTATTCGCTAGCCACACCCAGACCTGATTATTGCCAGACCTGCTGAATCAATAAAATCACCTAAACAGAACCTGTCTGACAAAGTAGGCTAAAGGATCTCAAAAAGCAACACATCATGCCAAGATCTAAAGAAACTCCAGAACAGATGAGAAACAAATTCATTGACATCTATCAGTCTGAGAAGGCTTACAAAGCCATTTCTAAGGTTTTGGGACTCCAGTGAACCACGGTGAGAGCCATTATTCACAAATGGAGAAAACTTGGAACAGTGGTGAACCTCCCCAGGAGTGGCCAGAATACCAAAATTACTCCAAGAGCGCATCGACAACTCATCCAGGAGGTCACAAAAGAACCCAGAACAACATCTAAAGAACTGCAGGCCTGCAAGGCAAAAATGGCATCCATGGGAGAGTTCCAAGGAGAAAACCACTGCTGACCAAAAAGAACACAAAGGCTCGTCTCACGTTTGCCAGAAAACATCTTGATGATCCCCAAGACTTTTGGGAAATATTCTGTGGACTGACTAATGATCTGAAACACACTGGCAAGTCCACGTCTGAATGGCTCAAAAAACCAAAATGAAGGTTTTGGAATGGCCTAGTCAAAGTCAACTTAAATCCAATTGAAACGCTTTGACATGACCTTAAACAGGCCATTCATCTTCGTATTTGCTCAGGCTATCTTTTGTCTAATATTAAAATTTGTTTGATGATCTGAAACATTTAAGTGTGACAAATATGAAAAAACTAAGAAATCAGGAAGGGGGAAATCAGGAAGAACAGTTTGGTGGTACAAACATGTGCAGCAGCACTGTCAGCCCATTAATAGTAATTAGTGAAGTGTTCAGATCAAGACTGATTTTCTATGTCAACTTAAGATGCATTTTTAAAAGCAGCTAAGCAATGCTTTCTTTTATTTAAGGGTGAGGATCAGATCAACAGTGACTTCCTCTGGTGGATATCCAGTATTCTAACACCACAATCTGTATTAACACGAGTGGTTAAATGTCATATTGATGTGACTGAGGACGACATATATCGGTGAGCTTGTGAGCCACTAACTGCCAGAAGTGTGGACAAAAGGAAAGGCAACACAGATGGTACAACAATGTATAGCTGTGTACCCTTTTGTCTCTTTTCTTTGGAACCAGTCTCTTCTTGTTTTATTAATTCTCATGCACAATCTCTGCATTATTAGTGTGACAGCGAGTTTGACCACTGTGTTAATTGACATCATACATATTTTTAACAATAGTTAGTATTACTTAAAATGTATCTAAAGCCCCTTTCAGATACAGATTGCACTATAATTCCATTGAAAGGACACCCCTTTGCTGCCTTTGCTTACACCGAACCAGACGGAGCCAACCTAATGCAGCAAAAGTAATTTTTAGTTAGCACACCACTGCTCTGGAATTAGTGTAGAGATACGGTTAATCTCGGTGGAGTCATTTCATTGTAATAGAAGAACATTGCACAGAAAATCTTCATACCTCAGCTGATGTTGGGGTACATGTCTAGATTTTGGCAAAAGAGACTTATATAGCAAAACTGACTGAAGCAGAACTCTGACTCAAAGAGGTGAGAGTGTGACATCCCTTCATTGACACCAGAGCAGTGATAATTACAAGAGACCTGCAAGAGATTCCTTTTTTCCATACTTTTCACAACATGTGAAATGTTTGGAAAATGGAATAAATGTCTAACAGGCTGTCTATAAAGTCCTTAAGACTTGATAAGCAAATACAGGTTTAGAGGGAGATTAGAAGTGTTTTACAGACAGCAAGTTCATTACACCTCCCTGCATATTTGCTGTATGAAATCTAACACTTGTGCTTTACTAATGTTGGGTTGCTGATTTCAAAAATAGTCTCCATTTTGCTCTATCACGTCACATTTTTTCACAAGTGGCAACTGTAAACATGATTCAGATGTTTTTTGTTATATCTGTGGATGCTTCACTATATCCAAACAGCGACAAAACATAAAAGATTTTGTGAAAAAGACATACTTTGCTTATTTTGGTATGAAATTGGATGACCAAGACAAGCCATGCACCTCATTCAGTTTGCCAGGTGTGTGTCGAAAACCACTAAGCATGGACTAAGGGAAAGAGCTTGGGTTTTGGTATTCCAATGGTATGGAGGGATCCACAGAATCACTTTGATGACTGCTACTTCTGTTTTGTCAATATTTCTGGATACAGCTCCAAAAGTAAATCATCTATCAGTTCCCCTAACCTGCCATCAGCAATGACACCTGTACCACATTCAGATGAAATACCACCTCCCATTTTTATTGGCTTAGTTGATGAGAGAGAAGAGTCTGATGATTTTTGGTCTCCAGATGCACAACATTCTAGTGATGAGGACTCTGAAGATCCATCTTTTAGTAGCTCATCTGTCCCCCAGTTATTCACTCAGCCAGAGTTAAATGACTTAGGAATGACAAAGGAAGTGGCTGAGTTGCTTGGGTCTATGCTCAGTGAGAAAAGCCTCCTGGCTCCAGGAACCACATTTTCTTTTTGTAGGGATCGTGAGAAGGATCTTATTCCATTCTTTGAAATGGATGAGGACTGTGTCTATTGTGTTGATGTTGAAGGTCTTTTGGGTGCAGTGGGTTGTGTGTATGATGCAGATGAGTGGAGGCTGTTCATTGACAGCTCAAAACCCAGCCTTAAATGTGTCCTACTACATAATGGCACTTACTTTGCATCCGTGCCAACTGGTCATTCTGAACCCTATGAAAATATGCAAACTCTGTTGGAGAAGCTGAAATACAATGAGCACAAATGGACCATATGTGAAAATAATGGATTTGCATTTTGTGACAAAACTGTACGTGATTCAATATTTTTATTGGTATTTTTTAACTCAGCATCATTGAATTAGGTAATATCAACTTTTTTTTTCTGGAAAATTTTATTTTTTGTTGCAGGGCGGAATTATCAAGACAACCAGGCACATATTCATATTACTTGTCAAAGTCTTGTATGTGTGTGTATAGACTTTTGTGAATGCCCGAATGTCCTGTTAAGTAAAACTGCTAGACCATGCCTTCACATATACCTGGCAACTATGCAGCAGTGAAAGACAGTTATGCACCAAATTAGAAAGACAAGATCTTACTCGATCATTGCAGTGAGAAACCTGTCTTACTATGTTTCTGATTTCTGGGGTCAGAAAGGTCCATATGTGGTGAGAAAAAAGAAAAACGCGATCAGTGTTTTGACTTTGAAGGAGAAGAGGATTTGAACTGATAGATGACTGCACTCTCTTAACAAGAAATCTACCACAAATCCAATCAAGGAACTGAACTGGTTTATTTATAAAATTATATAAGAATTGTTTAGAAATACTGTAATACCTTTTTTTTCTTTTCCATTTTTATGAACACTACACAGAGTTTACCATATCATTTTTAAACCAACATGTTTTGCGATTTTGCTTTAAACACAGAAAACCATAACAGGTGTCCCTAGCAGTTTGAAACGGTACCTGGGAGGGATTTTCCATAAACAAGTGTCATATCGGTGAACCAGTGTTCGTCCCTTCACAGCTAATTATCTTGTAGGAGAGAGCACATAGCATGGTTGTTTGGATCAGTTTCAATGAGCAGACCGTATGTGCTAAACCAGGCGCTGTAGGTAGTGGAAATCACCAGAGGATGCAGGGAAACATTTTTGATACAGACAGGCATATAGTGAGATTACTGATGATGGGTTTACTGTGTTGCAAACAGGCTGAGCAGTAATGCAGCTGCTTCAAAATTGTTTCTATCACAAGCTGCTAAAATCATCTCACTTCTGATGGGATGTGGGTGTGTTCTGCCTTTTTGTGTCCCTGACATGTGTATCTTTGATCAGCTGTGATATTTAATTACGCCGAAGAACACCCTGAACATCTGAAATGTTTCGGCTTTTTCATTTCCCCTCCTATGTATCTATAATAGAAAACAGCTGGGCATATCATAGGGAGCAATAAAACGTCTTATCCCAAAAGGCTTTCTATCATAGCTGTTTGTATTCATGTTGAGCTCCTTTGTACAGGCAGATGTTTTATGAACACAGATGTTCACATAACACAAAGACAGACAGATTAAGAGGATAACTTTTCATTTACAAATTTTGAAACTGTAGACTGTTGTCTTAACCTACAAACATTTACTACATGGAAACTAGCACTTGTCAGAGATTAAAGTAGATGGGGAAAGAGAGCCGAAACACATTCCATATATTTCCCACCAAAGCCAAGCCCATTTTGCATCGCAGAGTAGTGCAAAGGGTGGAGAGGAGATGTGAGTTATTGAATTTGTAATGAATGGTCTCAATGACACCACTAGCTGCCAGATTGCATATTTTAGCTCAATCCATCACTAAAGGGACATTTTCAAATCTTACCCTGAAGCTGAAATATGAAAATCACAGCTACTCTGTCTGGTTTTAAGGCTGAAGCCATCAATTCTCTGGCCCCCATCTTTTCACAGCCTTAATTACATGGTATCTCTTGTGCCATCTGCCCTCCTGTCCAAGCCTGGTTGTCATTCAGTATAAAATGAGTGAGATGAGCCAATTCTAATTAAATAAGAAAGAGATAGACTGGGGAGATTACAATATGTGTGTCCAATATGAGCTGGGTGGAATAATGTCTATATTTGGCAGTTGGTGTTTATGAACTGCTTAGATGTGGAGTCATGCCACATTTATATAGGATAACTAAAAAGAAAGATATGAAACCAACCTCAACAGAGGCATCTGCGCCAGACAAATGTTGTGTGTTCTGCTATCAGAAACCTGAAATACTGCAGTGTTTCATGCTTCAAACTGTATAATAAAGAGCTACCAGAGGAATTGTTATTACTCTAACTCATTCAATAAATAGAAATCATGCATGGCTACACACGTATGAGCACAACAGAGACATTATGAGTTAGTAATTATGTTTTTAGCAGAAGAGAATTTATGCATTTTTTAGGAGTGAAAAATCCTCTTCTCTTACTCTTACCTCACTCCTTTTTTTCTCTGTCACTTTAAGAGAAAGTAGAAGCTCAACAGATTCTGTTTCTCTTCTTGCCAGCCAACAGCGTGACTTATAATTGGTGGAATTGATCAAATGAAATGAATGCTCTGATGCTGCAGCACTGTGCAGAACAGAATAGTGAATAGACTAAAATTGCACATGTAGAAATGAATGACATTTATGAGATCAGACATTTACACTAACTGTATCTCACTTGCCAACTCTCACAGAAGGCAGAAGGCACCTGCAGAGAAAGGAAACGGCTCACTTTTTTCGTGTGTGGGAGGCTGGATGTTCCTAGAAATTCCCCCAAAACAGTTTACTCATCCCTGAAATAATATATCTATTGTCCCTGGAATGTTGCAGAGCCCTAGTCCTGCTCTATATCCCCAATGAACCAATCATTCCCCCCCATTTGGTGTGTTTGAGCATGTGTAGATGGCTCTGACTGGAAGGTGTAGGTCTCAACCCTTGTGAGTGTTATCTCTTTAACAGAGTATGGAGCACCCTGTGGCGCTGATCAGCTGGGCAGCCATCTCTCCCACAGCAGGACATACACTAGTCAGAAACACTCACTGCTTTGCTTTCGTCCCAGAGGTAATCGAAGAGCTGTGGGTATCCCCTAGGGGAAAACGGGTGGAAAGAGGGATTAGGGTGAAGAAAAGAGAGTTCATGTATGTGCATTTATTGACAAAATGACTATGTTTTCAGTCTTTGTAATCAGTG
Source organism: Paratilapia polleni (assembly GCA_015106735.1). NCBI lineage: Eukaryota > Metazoa > Chordata > Actinopteri > Cichliformes > Cichlidae > Paratilapia > Paratilapia polleni. The sequence continues at coordinate 16,349 of VUQI01009179.1, read as the reverse complement.
TCACTGAGGCACATTTCTCCTCACGCATATTGTCCAGTCAAGAGCTTTATACTGCTTGTGCCCCCAAACAAGGTCAAATACTGTATAAAGACTACAGTGATTAAATCTGACCTCTGGTTCATACCCAGTTCATTGAATGCATTGCATGAGTGAGGCTTAACTTCCAGGGTGAGATGAAAAGTCAAACTCTTGAGTCCTAGACTTCAGATCTCTTCCCAGTAGCTTCACTGATTTAACACAGCCCTTTGTTGATGACCTTGGAGGGAATAAAAGGGACGATTTGAGGTTTCTTTCTTTCTTTCAGGTATTGTTTTAAGTGCAGTGATATACACAGGGGTATATCTTCCAGGAATTCAGTTAGTTTCTTTTCATTTCAACTCAAAGTACGCAGACCTCGTGTCCATCTCTGCCTTCCCCGAAAAACGTCTCTGCTCCTTTAGGTTTTGTTCCCTGAGCTGAAGACACAAACGACCGTCAAGGCTCTGCCAGTTTCACAGCAAACAGTCGCTTGTCACTTCACAGTGCTGAAATCAACTCGGATAAGAGGATTATGTGACTGAGGACGACTGAACAGAACATTTAGTGTTGGTGCCAAGAAACAGCCTGATCAGCAGCTAAGGGTTATTAGGCAGCTTCCAGTCTTAAAGTCTGTGCACTGTCTTTCATTTACTGTCCTCGACTTCTGCCATCATCTTCTTTTGCCCTTTTCTCCTGCTGCTTTTTCCAATTCGGCTCAAGTTTATTTCTTTGTTTTTACACCCACTTATTTACTCCTCTCTTATGTCTGTACCTTTGCACTTTATCTTTTAAAATCAGTTTCATGTTGGTCTTCTGTTATTTTTCTTCTTCCATCCTCATTATTGTTGGTACTTCATCAGTTTGCCAGGATGGGAGTAATATTGCAGTTTGCATTAATCAGAAACTTGTCTAAACTACTATATGGCTAGTAGTAATACTGTGCGTGTGTGTGTCTGTGCGTTTTCTCTCCTCTTATTAGTGTTGTCAATTTTCTAACAGAAAATATATGTTCACCTCTCTTGCCTTAATGTGTTGGGAATGGCTGAGTGCTGTAAAAGAGAACCATAATTGTACCACATCAGAGAGAGCGAGGAAAGTGACTACTCCCAAAGGACCCACAGTACAAGAAAAGATACTTACACAGAGAAAAATGCAGTGACACAGTCACTGCATTGTTCATCTGATGGAGCATCACTCATACCGCCTGGAGAAATCATCTTGGAAAACCCATGAAATTCAAAGGAAAAGGAATATAGTTTGTGACTGTTAAAGCTTTCTATTTCTGTGTTTATCATATCAGATTTGCTTGTTTGTTAAGCCACCATTAACTTTATGGTTCTGCTCTCATTCACGGTTACAGAAGGATTTCTAATGCCAGTTGATCTTAATGTCACCGAAAAACTAGCAAAATGTTTTACCTTGAGGAAGTGAGGAGAGTTAAATGTCTGGCTCCAAGCTTCTTGTTTTCACTTTTTGTTTAAGCATTTTCAAATGATCACTGCAGAGCATAATTTTAATACACTTATTTGTTTTACCCAACACAAATATTTGATTTTAGATTTACACAAATGATTGTTTGCTTATTGAGCCTGAATGTTTTATCAACAGTGCCTTGTCTCAGTTATAGCACAGTCCAAATATGGCATAGAAATTGAAACATGAAATGCTTGGGTTAATAAATACTGAATACTTTGCCTCAGTGCTTTATTTTTAATGAAATCTTTAGCATTGACTAATGAAAGCTGTCAGCTAGTGTTTTATTATTAACACTTGTGTTAAGACTGCAAAAACTGCTGTGTTCAACAGGTTTCGTTTAATGAAACAAAACAAGTGGAAGAAATTCAAACATTACTAAGAGTTGCTTATTTTTGACCACCAAAAAAAGATAAATAGTAATCCCTTCATGACAAAAATATGGTAAAGATCCTGTATTAAAGAATCTTACTTAAAAGTATTTTAAGCAAAAAGAGCTTGATCAAAAGATACATAAGTACTTATAACAAAAACCCATCTTGAAATGGAATCACACCAGCTGCAACACCATCAAGCACTCAAACAACATCCATAGCAGAACTTCCTTTTGGTCTCAACAACATTTTTGTGAGTACAGTTTAGGTAATACCTGCTACAATGTGTGCCTCTAGGACCACATTTTCAGTGATGACAGACACACAAACACACACAGACCAACAAGGTGAAAATAATACCAGCTATGCCAGCCCAAAAGGTACATACTTTTAATACACCCGATGAAAATGCAACATAAAACTTGAGGCCGTATTAGAATGAGATCATCTTAGTCGCAATAGCAAGTGTTCTCCAGTTGCACCTACCTTGGAACATATACAGTATGTTTATACACCAGGAAAAAATATCCAAAGTAAAAAGGATTTGGGACAGCATTGTAAATAGGGACCAATGGTCTGTTGGCCCTTTTACTTCAGCCTCCCTTAGTTAGTACTCATGGATCAGACCATACCAATCTTCAAACCTCTGTCTACATTTTAAACTCAACTACGTAATGGCACACACAAGAACATAAAGACTCCCAGGGTGAAAACAATACCAGCCATGATGCTGCAAGCAGCACAGAATTCCTAAAAGAAAAAGAGCAACACCATCATTCAGTCTCCATGCCCTGCTTTTCCCATCTGGTTTGAAATTAGTAATTTTCAAGTCATAAACTAACTTTCCTCCCAAGTGCCTCCCATAACTACGTCTCCAATGCACAGTCATTGTGCTTTGTCATGAGGATGATCTGTGTGCATTTGTCCAAACAGCCATTTCCTAAACCGACATTTGTTCTGACGCAGTGTTACAAATGTGATGCAGAGCTCTCTGAGTTAGTATTTAGTGAATCGGTGCTTTCATTTAGCGTAGCACTTAGTCTTTAAAGGGACTCTGGAAAACACAGCTCAACTTTGTTGCAAATGCCAAGAACTTTCACTATTCTATCATGATGACAACACATTAATTTAAATGCATTAACACAGAGATAGAATAAAAGTCAGAGCTGAGGAATCAGTCACACAGTAAATGGAATAAGTTTGTTTATTTGTTAAGATGAATGAGAGGCAGACAAATGAGAGCCAATTATGGCTGATTCTGTGTAGAGGGTGAAAAGGAAATGGATCAAGTAGATGAGCGAATGTCTAATATTTGTCTAATATCATCTTAAATGCTCACCTTAAGGACAGATACCCTATTTCACAGATAAATAGCTTCTACACAAACAATTATACATAATTCAATAAGCGTTTAAAAATCAAAGCCTTATTCTATTGCCTGTGATGCTGTTCAGTGATGCCTTTTTTGTACAAGTGTGCACAAGAACACATTCATACACATTTCATTTTTGAGCAAGGCTTTCAAATTCAAAACCTTGTGCTGTCTTGTCTGTGATGTTTTGGCATAAAAGATCCAGTCATTTCTAAGCTCTAGTACACACTCAGTCAGACCCCCACAAGCCATTTACTCGCTCAGTAGGGTGCCAAAGGTATTCATTCCCTATTCCAGTAGCATTTATGACTCCAATCGTTTTTCAGTTGTGTCCTTTTTATGTTATTCAGACAAGACGCAATGAATTTTGGATTCGGTATCTTAAGACCTAATAACAGCAAAATCATCACCTTTTCCTCTGGCTTTCAGCTCTGCAGTGTTCTAACTGCTGTTATGTTCAGTGCACACATGTGGACTGCCATGTTAACACATTATAGTTGTTTTTAGCCTTTTCTGCACATAACTCTGAGCATCTTATGTTAAGCCCCTCAATATGCTAGTTTAATTAAGAAGCATATAGACACAACCTTCCTTTAATCCTCTGTTCTTTTATGTGAAGTGACATTCCCAGGAAAATAATAACTAAAAGGCTTCTCTAAACCAAAAAAATGTCATCTATGGGTGGAAAATTATTTTCAGATTTTCTATCTTTTCAACCCAAGAAAACCAATTTCTTCTTTATTGTCATATTTCCAGCAAATGAATTGAGTTTTTCTTTTCTGTAGCTATGAAAAAGTTCTAATCCTTATTGCTACAGGGAGGAAAAATAATTGAGTCAGGGAGAGGTCAACAGGCATCCACACAAAGATAAAGACGCACACACAAAAACTAGCTTTGTGACACATGTACTATACATACATACAAAGACACAAAGTAAAACAAGACATTCATACAGAGCAGCTGTTGACGCAAACAGACACATACTCACGTCATTAAATAAATGCACACATGTTGATCAATAGCTAAGCACACATAAGCTACAATTAACAATTATTTTCATCAATGATTTTTCTTCTGTTTTTTTAAATTAATGAGTTAAAATAGCAAAATGTAAGCAAACATTTAACAAGACTAAGTTTATAGTGATGTTAGAGGTGTGTGACTGTTTTTGAAATTAACTCTAGCATAGTGACAATGGTAACACGTTAATGTCAGTGTTTAGCTTGTTCATTGTCTTGGTTTAGTCTACTTAGAACTCAGAGCACAGAACACACCTCGGACGGGCAGAAATTTAATTAATTTAATTTGTTTTGCAGGTAATGGTTGTAAAGCACACTACTTCACAAAATAGTAGTGTAATGTTTTTTGAAGGCCATGAATGACTCTGCAAAGTTTCATGGCAATCCAACCAGTAGTCCAACAGACCAACTGTGCCATTCCTAGAGCCACTCTGAATCCCATCATGTCCAAACAACTGTCTAAAACTCAAACAATATTCTGTCTGTAGTAATATAAGAGAAATTAAGAAGATTTTCACATTAGAAAAACTGGAATCGGTAATCAGCATGGCAGCTGTCCTTGATAAGCAATGATTAAAATGGTTAACAAAATAACAAAAATTACAAGTCTGCAAACTAACTAAACAAAAACACAATTATTGTTGTATTGTGGGACAGTACGTGTTTGAGTGTCTTGTAAAAACATCATGCTTTATGAGCACAGGGCACCAACATGCTCTCTGGACCAGACATAAACAATGCTATGGCCCTTCCTTGGTAATATGTGTGTAGAGATGTGAATAATCATCAAGTGCGAGACCCTGGCCGACTGTGGTGCCAAGGGAAATCAAGCTGAACAGCACTCAGCAGGGACCCTTCCGCTCCATTAGCTAAAGTACAGGTAGATCAGCCCTGCCTGACTCCCACTCCACGTAGGCAAATGTGTGTTTGTCCATGTTTGCAGGCTGGTGTCTGTGCAGACTTGTTTGATGCCCGTGTAGCATGAATACTGGGACAGCTCTGGCCTTGCTATACTGCCTGCCTGCATCTCCCCAATATGCAGCCATTAATCATTGAGCAGACCCTATAAATAACTTCTAAAGGGATTTCTCTTGTGTGAGAGTCAGTGGCTGTAATCAAGCAAAAGAAGCACCCCTGTGGTGTATTTTTGTTGTCATTATTTTTATTTATTTTTTATTTATTTTTGCTTTTAATCTTCCTCTTTCTTTTGTGGAGTAGAACTGGAGGTTATTATTAAAACTCTCATCGATAATTGTCCTTGCCTCATCTCTCTGATGAGCATGTACGTGTACAATAATCCTTTGATTGAAGGTGACAGCTGCTAGTAGTCATGTTTGGAAACATGCGTGTGTACATTTTTCCGTTTATTTTTTCATGATTATATGTGTGTGTTTATATGCAGGTCTGTCTGCACTCTTCCATATGCTTGAATGTGGCTGGTCTGTCTCTGCCAGGTTTCAGTCATTAGGATCGTATCCAAGTCACACGAAGCTGAACCTCTCATCTCTCATTTAGCCTGATGGACACCCACTTGGGTAAGCACAGAGGGGAGGCACGCTCTGCTCTATCTGTCCTTCTCACTTACTCTGTTTGTTTGAGCGTGCAGGACTATGCGTGCCTGTCCCTGAATGGCTGAAGGGCACTGAGCGTAGAAACTTCCATTTTAATGTAAAAAAAAAAAAAATCAAGTATAGAAAACCTCAGTAGTTATAAAGTAAGTTTTTCCAGTTGAGGCTAATAGTTACCATGCAGTGTCATTTGCTTATGTTACTTAAATGGAGGTGTGTTGGTCTAGTTACACAACATTTTTTAGATTCACAAGAGTCTGTAGGTTGACCATCTTCTACAAATGAAACTGTATCAGTTCTTGAACTTGCAGTACTAGTGCATTCTTGGTTTAAGTCTAGAATTTAAAAGCTGTAAAAGATATGATAGAATACGACCATTTAATTCCCATCCTAAAGTTGTTTTCATAATAGAGAAAGAAAAACTATTTTTATTTTTCATATTCATCCTGTAGGTTAAAGTTGGCGAAAAATAAAGGCCTCAAGGGAACGGTATGAACTGTGCTTGTTTGTTTTCTTGTATTCCAACTACAGTCAGAAGTTTGTCTAGCTTAGGCTTCAGTCACACAGGGCCAGAGACCAGTTGGCTATCCCCTGGCAACCTCCAGTTGCTAGGGAAAAATATATGTTCCTCGACCGGTTGGCGAGTGGTTGCTGTCACCAGGTAAAATCGGTCGCAAAGAGGGTGCTGCACCGAAAACCTCCTTATTTCTTTGGTCGCTAGCAGATTGCCGTGGAAGATGCAGACTTTTCTGCAAACACTCGCCATTTACTCTCCAAGCTGTAGTGAAACTGTGAAAATTATGACCAACGAGAAATGGAGACTGTTTGCCTTCAAAGTAAAAGTTGTGCCTTACTAATACATTTTAAAAGGTGCAACTTTTACTTTGAAGGTCAACAGTACCCAGTTAAACAATCTACCCATGCCCATAATCCACTCATTCTGATAATCTCTCCCTTTCTCATTCCAAAAAAAAGGCATACTCCTACCAAAAAACAATACATGCTTTTTTCAGTGTTGAAGAGGGTTTTGTGCTGGCGCAGACTGTTAGTAAATCTGGCTCTTGGTCTTGTCTCAGCTAATTTGAGTGACTGAACTGTTTGTGGTGTTCGTGTCTTTTGGGGCATTTTTAACGCAGTTATCTAAAAACACTTTGCACATCTATTTAATTGGATGGTTGCGTAGGAGAGAGACAGACAGATGCAGTATTGCAAACAGATTTCTGCACACAGTCTAACTTACAAAAATAATATTTATTTGCTAAATGCCAAACTTCAAAAAGGTAGTCCATAAACCAATGGGTGATGCCATGGTGTATGGTTTACCCCAGCTTTTGGTTTATATGCCAAGCTAATCTCCTGGCTTTATTAATAGATAGATAGAAGAGTGAAATCAAAAATATCAATGCAATTATAATCAAGAGAGCGAACAAGCTTATTTCCCAAAAAGGTCAGTTATTTATTTTAATAATAAGCTTTAATCACTTCCATTTAGTTCAGTAGCAGGATTACCTAGTAAGAAAAATGTTCATATTCTAACAGTTACCTGTCCTCAGTGTATTATCTGGCCCATATTGCTGATAGCACAAAGCACAACAAAAGCTTCAGGATGATCTGCCATCAGCATAATTCATAAAGCTCTGCGGGCATATCAGTGTCAAACATATGCCAATGCTGTTTAATTACTAGACTGAGATAATCCACAGGTAATTACTCCTTTTTATTAATTTCCATTTTTAATGTCCCCATATCCATTCATTTACTCTGTCGCAGCCGCTGAGGGACTTTGATGGAAGGCATTATGTATTTAGACAGGTTTCATTTAAAATTTAGTGTTTTCCCATTGCATGGAAAGGAGGAATTAGATTCATGTAAATAATGTGGTAATTTGCCAAAACTCCAGTATATTCTATATCCAGATGCAATATTCTTGGCTTTGTGCTTCAAGCAGTTATGTATCTTCACTACATATAGCCAAGTCTTGGTTCTTAGTGTAATAATATGCTTCTTTTTCTCTTCATCGTCTGGTGGCTCTCTTTGTTCTATTTTGAAATATTTTGTCCATTTGTGCTGGTTGAGTCTATCACCCACTCTGAACTGTTTTTTATGGCTGGACCATGTCATTATTTAGCAGAGATGCATTATTATGAAATATTTTCTTTTACTGAGGTTGCTTTCTTTTCTGTCTGTCTCTGTACAAAAGAAGCAGACTGTAAGAGAAAAGGCCTCAAACACATAGTATTTGGCAAAAAAAAAAAAAAAAAAAAAAAAAAAAAAAAAAAAAAAAAAAAGAGGGAAAGAAAAGGGGGGGAAAAAAAAAAGGGGAAAAAG
>VUQI01009175.1:6324-17669 GCA_015106735.1 Paratilapia polleni | reverse complement strand
AAATGTTCACTTGCTCCCTAATATATCCCACCCACTAACAGGTGCCATGATGAAGAGATAATCAGTGTTATTCACTTGACCTGTCAGTGGTCATAATGTTATGCCTGATCTGTGTACAGTTGAAATGGTCCTACAGATGCTGGATGAAGAGGCAGTTACGGGATTGGACAGGGCCAACCAAAGAGAAAGATCTGCCCAAGGAACAAAGATCATAAAGTCAGCAGTAGGTGTGGGAAATGCAATGTACCTGTGTGCAATGATCACAGCCAGAAACAGGTGGTTTGTCACAACTGCATACAGTGAGGAGACAAGGCAAGAAAAGAGAGAGGAACTGTCTGGACAGTTACACACACACACACACAAAATGGATGCTGACATTGTTCTATTGCTGTTGTGTAATTTTTTTTTCTTTTCCAATTTTCAAAATGTTTTTAAAATGTTTAAAAGAAAAAAGTGAAAAATAAAAAATATTTCAAACAAGAAATCATTCATGTGGACCAAAATATAATACAAAATATAATACAAATGATTGTTCTTAACCTAAATGACAAAAGTGGCATAAAAACTTTGATTCTAACACGGGTCATTTCTGACCCACTTGTGGAAGAGTGTAGGATCCAGTCACTCATGCATCTAAGGGTTAATGACACAATGAAAGTACGTCATGAAAAGCAATTCCCTTGTTTACTTTTAACTTTAACATACACCATCATTAGCGCTGTCTGTCACAAGACTCACTGCGATAGACCGAGCCAAGGTCTCACATAAACTGATGGTTTTAAAGTTTTAAAGTTGGATCAAAGGAATAAGTTTTAAAGCAAGAGCAGAACTCTGTAGGACTTTTTGCATGACTAGCAGCAACAAACGTGACTAACAGCACTCTCTGGCATGACAAACGCACCCTGGTCCTCTCACCCACAGATGCCTCCCCCAACCCCACCAGCTCATGTAAATTAAAATAAAAATCCAATGTGTGTATGTGTGCGCTGCCATGATCTCTGTCCCCAGGGTGTATAGCGGTGCAACCCCACTGCCTGCGCTCTGATGCAGCCATCTGGATCACAGTGGGAAGCACCTGCTCGCAGGCTGACACCTTAACACTGCATCTGCTATGCTCCCCTCGCCAATCATTTCCACCTGAAAACCTTTTCCTCTGTATTAGGAATAAATGTTTTTGCCCAAAAGGCATCAGGTGAATGGATTTCAGAGCAAATGTGTCCTATTTGTTAAGCTTTTCCTGAGATTTTGCTGTCACTTTTGGAAGTATGGGTTCCTGGTCTTTTTCAGCAACATCCTGACTCCTACAGTTATATATCTATATCTATCTATCTAAATGTCTATATCTATCTCTATCTATCTATCTATCTATCTATCTATCTATCGGATAGATAGATGGATAGATATTTACACATGGAAATTACACACTAAAAGATAATGATTCACTGTCTTTTACCTCCATCTTTGGTTTCTACTGAGGAAGATATCTAGCTTTTTAGCACCTTAATGCCCCACTCTGTTCTCAAGCTAGTTGTTTGCTAGTGTACACTGCTTCTTTCATCAATACAGCTGCCTCCCCAAAAACAAGACTGGTGACAGTTTGATCCTTTGATTATCTGAAAGTATTGATTAGGGCAGCTTTAAAGGCTTTTAAGAAGAGGGGTCAGTATTTACAGCTTCTTTCTGCCGCCCCCAGGTGGCCAAGAATTTTATTGCAGTCTTTTTCCAACTACCTCCACTACTAGCCATCTTCATTACAGTGAGTTAAAACCATCATTCACATCATCTTCACCTTGAAAATCTAATCTGCCACGTTATTCATGTCAACACAGCCAAGCACTGGTTTGTTTACCAGCCTCACTCATGCTCTTACCTCACTCCAGATTTATTGACCAACTAACTCAGTCAGAGGTCGCCACCGAGACAAGCAATCAGCAAGGCGCTGGTACACCCATGACCTCCCATGTCAAGTTGCTACAGCAGGATGCAGCAGCAGCATACTGATAACGGCTTTCTGCTTGCAGCTGTAGGCAAAAAATCTATACTTCATTTTCAGCTGCCCTTCTGATAGAAATGACAGTATGAAGCCCACAAATAGAGTTTGTACATTATTGGCAGATGAAAAATCACAGACATCAGACAATATAATGCAGTCCAACACAGCAACAGATATGACTTGATAAAAATATCACTATATTCTTTGCACATTTTGCATTGCATATTAGATCAAATAATTTGTGCAATAATCAAGGGACCATTGTGTTTGTCTTAGTGACATCTAGCAGTGAGATTGCAATTGCAACTGCAACAAACTGAATACCCTTCATCTCACACTTCCCTTTCCAGGTGTGTACCTAATAGCCACTAATACCTCTTTACCACCAATGTTCTGCCACTGCCTAATCTAGAACCATTTTCATGTTTTTCTACCAAAAATAAGGACTGGTGCTGGTGCAAATACTGCATTAGAACCACTATGGGCTTCAAGAAATTCTGCAATAATTTCCACTAAGTAACATTAGGTTATAAAACCTTTTGAAATGTGGGCTGCTTCTCAAACAGCACCATAACTAGCTCCACACCAACACCATGCAAAAAGCATGAAAAGCCCTCTCTAGAGCAGGGGTGTAAAACTCAATTTTACTGAGGGCCACAACAGGAAGTTGGGATCACATACAGGGCCACACATGACATTACTGACATGCTTTAATATATGTACATATATATTAAAAAAAATAAGAATATCCTGGATAATACTGTTGCATGTCCCATTTAGCGTTCTTAAATATATTTTGGTCCATATAAAGGCAAAATAAACAAAAGTTCAACAAGTTGCTAAGCCATTATACATTTAGTCAAGTACTGGTAGTAGTTACTGGTAGTAGAAGCAAAATAATCAGTCTTTAGATTTGTTTTCCACATACAGTACTGTGCAAAAGTCCTGAGTCACTCATCATTTATTTATATTTATAGGATTTATATGAAAATGGGAAATAGGTACAGCGATTTATTGAAACATATATAAACATTTCATTTGTAAACATTTCACTTAATATATTGGAGACAATTACAATACTGTGCAAGCCATTGAGCCATGTTTCCTCATTTCTTTATATTTTACTAGGAAAATGGGAAATAGGTGCAGTGATTTACTGAAATACTGGTATATGTAAACATACATGAAAATACAGTAAATAAGTCAAAAACAGACTCTTCACAATTCTAACGAGATTGAAAGTCAATATTTGATATGACCACCTTTACTCTTCAGCACAGCCTGAACTCTCTTAGACAAGCTTTCTTGTAATTTCTTTAAGTAGTCTTCAGGAATAGTTCTCCAGGCTTCTTGAAGGACATTCAAAGCTCTTCTTTGGATGTTTGCTGCCTTTTGTTCCATTTGAACCAAAATCTTCAAATTTGGAGTCATCACTCCATAAGACCTGTTTCCACTGATTTTCAGTCCAGTTTTTGTGTAGTTTGGCATACCTCGGCCTTTTCTCCCTGTTTTCCTTCCTTAAGAATGGCTTCTTGACAGCCACCCTTCCACTGAGACCATTTCTGATGAGGCTTCAGTGAAAAGTAGATGAATCAACTGAAGGGCCAGATGCATCTCTCAGGTCCTGTGGATTGCTGGATTTTTTTTCCTATTTCTTCAGGACATGACTGTCCTTAAGACAGCAGATACTGTTCATGTGCTGTAGATAGTTTCTTGTCCAGACAGAGTTAAGTGTCTTCTTCATGCTTGAATGATTCATAGGTCAGTGTTAAATAGGTTAAACAAAAAAAAGGCATTCCTCTGAAAATGACTGAAAAAGCAGCCAATGTCCAAAAAAAAAAACTTCCTCAGAACACCTGGAGAATTATTGTTTAAGACCACTTTAAAAAATTACAAGAAAATGGCCATACTGCAGACTCCATGGATGAAGACTCATTCCGTTTGTAGATATAAAGGTTTCATTCAAGGGTAACAAAAGCACAAATATTCTTATTTTCAGGTCATTCTAAACAACTGAAAACACACAGGCCTTATCCACACTGGAGCACTAAATTTGGCAGCTCATATTTTATATAAGAACCATGTGTACCAAAATTCAGAGGCAAGCATTTTCATCTTCACAAACAGTGATCTCCTCTGTGACTTCATCTATGCCAAATGAGAGACATCAAAAACATGTCAAAGGTGGTGAAAACCTTGAACTACCAAGGAAAACAAAATTCAAAGAGGGTAGGATGAAATGTATGTAGTTAGAGAATTCTTTTGAAAAGTTTACTGAGTACAAAATGCAACAAGGCACGCACACTGAGTCTTAAAGAGAATCAGTCAATGAACACATTAGTCATATGAAATATTAATACTTTATTTTGTTTCATTTAATGGATCATTCTAGCCCTATCTAACACTACAGGTTTCACCTGCTCAAATGTAAGCATTTTCTGACAATCAATAATGACAATAATCCTTATTTAGAGATTATTATCTATTATTTAGAATATTTTATTAATAGAATATTAATAAAAATACAAAATGAAACAATATTATAACTGACAGTGTTACAGTCTGTCAATGGATTTGATTGGTTTGTACTTAATATACAAAAATCTTGAGTTACGCAGAAGGTCATATCATTACAGCAGTTTCTTCTTGTCAACTCATTTGTAGTCCTCATTTTGAGGAGAAGTGACAAAATACCTTGAAAGCATATTCAGTCCATCAGCTGTGTTCATGATAATCAATTTTTTCTTGTTCCATTATAGCTGAGAGAAGAGTTGAGCAGCGTTGTCAACATTTACAGATTCCTTTGGTGGCTCTCTGACAACCTAATAAATGCAAAAAGGATATTTATATCAATGAAGTTGTGAAAAGAGAGCTGAAAGAGAATGAATTAAATGTCCATTATTTCCTCCCTTACCTGTGTTTGTTTCTTTGGTTCAGGAGCAACTGACTTTGAAATGCTCTTAACATCCCTCTGGATTTCTGTGAAGATTTGATTTAGGCTCTCCACCTTCTCCTTTTTCACTGCATTGATCTGTGACACCACAAATCATGCTAGAGCAAGTGCAACAAACAACACGTACAAGGCAGAATACATAATGCATGTGCAAAAAGACAAATCCTGGAGTAAAAGATGAAAGAGATCTTACATGTTTGAGTGTTGTTGTGACGGGTTTCGCTTTGTTCTTGTTCTTCAAATGCTTGTTTGCCACTTGAAAGACGGTCTTCTGTTTTTTCCCCTTTTGTTTATTCTTCGCCATTTTGCCTGGGGAAAGAACACCAATCAGCACGGATACGTCTGTGGAAATGATTTACTTTCTCTGTCATGTTCTTCCTTTAGTGGTTTGTTGTGTTTGTCTGGCAGCCTCTGTGCTGATCACACACTCTCAGACAGATTCATAGATTATTCCTGGTTCTAGACTTGTTCTTATTCCTGATTAGCAACACCTCTGTTTACTCCAAAAAACAGCTCACTTCTGACCGCGAGTCATAAAAAGGGTCAAAAAGTGTAAGATTGTGTCCGAATAAGCCATAAATTAAATCCCAATACACAATTCAGTCAGTTTAGCACTTAACACTTTGACATCTTCACATTTTATTACACAATGCAGCAACTGCTCCAAAAACAAAGACCCTCAGTGTGCAGTCCTCCTGAAGGTGAAAAACAGGGATGATCTTAAAGGCCATCATAGACAAACACAGCAGAACACACTGCCCTCCACCTCTTTTAGCTCGTAACAAGTCAAAGTCTAAGAGCAAAACGCAGAGTGGGAACTACGGAGTGGAAAAACCCGTCTATCCAGAGCACAGCCTGTAAATCATAATTCCTAGTGAGAGGCTGATGTTGGTCGAACCTTCAATTATAAACTACATAAATCCACAGATTCTTCCTGTCTGGTGAAGGTGACAAAGCCTACTTCTGGTCTGCAGAAGAGACACTGTAAGAGAGAAACATGGCACAACTTAAATCTATGGGAGCATTTCGCAACAGCAAAGATGGTGGCAAAAGTATAACATCCAGGGGAAAAAAATATACGGTTTTGTATTTTAAAACTTCATTTTGGGCCGACGATTTTATCCAATTTAACTGGTGATTCCATGCATGAAGATTTTATGCCCTGATGACCACTAAAATTGAAGTTAATTTAGATAAAGATTCATATGAACTGTCCAGATGTGTTTCAAGATGGCTACAGAGTTGGAACACTTGTTTCTGGAAGAACTTTATTTGTAGCTAAAGAGCTAGGTTGGCATTGTGTGTGGGTTATTTATTTATTTTTATTATTTGGGTTTTTCAGCCTTTATTTTTGACAGGACAGCAGAGTAGACAGGAAAGCATGGAGAGGGATTTGGGGGAAGGACATGCAGTGAATGGCCTGAGGTGGACTCGAGCCTGGGCCCCTGCAGTAGATTTGAGCCTATGGGTCGCCTTCTCAACCCGGTAAGCTATACCAGTGCCCCTTGTTTGTTTTTTTTAAATAAGTGTAATACTGATCCTAGTTGTCGGAGTAGTAACAGCAGCTGCAACTCACATTCACAGACACCAATTGTCACATTTTTTAGTGACAGTCAAGACAACTTTACAGTTTCTTGAAATTTTTTAAGGACACACTGCACACCATGCCGAGATATGCCAAGTTACTGGTTAATAGCTCTTTGGGAATCAACTTGTTGGTGCAAAAACACTATTTTATATCTGTCAAACTGTGTTACTGTGTTATTTTGGGCATTTTTGTTTTGTAGATTGAACTACAGAAATGAGAACAAATTATGTGATTTTGTGACAGGCTGCTAACAAAGTGCCTAAAGATACAATTTAAAATTGTTTCTTTGCTAAGTTCTCTGTTACGTGTAGACACAACACTGGTTCATCCCTTCAGTTAGAAAAGAAGTGGCAACTGTTCTATTTTTTACCCCAAAAACAATCTTTTCCTAAGCCTAACCCAGTTGTTCATTCTTCTTTTTTTTTTTTGCTAATCCAATTCAGGAGCCCTATCCCAGCTGTTACAGGGTGAAAGGCAGGGTACACCTGAACATGTCACCAGTCTATCAAAGGGCTAACACAGACTATTAACCTAACACGCATGTCTTTGGACTCTTGGAGGAAGCCAGAGTACCCACAGAGAACCTGCAGACAGATGTTAAGGAGCATAAATCCAGGACCACTGATGCTGTCAGGCTACAGTGCTAACCACTGCACTACTCTGCCACCCTAACCCGGTAATTGTTATTGCCTATACCTAGACAAATAATGCATTTTAAACTGATAATGCATTTAAAAAATAATAACAAAAAGTGTGAAGATCTGTGACGTGTATGACTCGAACTGGGGTCTGTGGTGTGAGCGATGAAATGAGTCGCTCCACCGCCAACACCTCCAACCTACGAATGTGAACCTATTCACCCTTTAACATGAATCAGTACATATGAGAACAGACAGGTGTGCAGGGACGCAAGAAGAATGGTGGGAAATTCGTGTCCATCAACACTTAAAAAAAGTAAAATTCACATCCAGAAACACACAACTATAGATTAGAGGTTGTGACTATTTCACTAACTGCTGTGTGATTGTGTTGGCAGCTCAGGCATTGACTGATGCACAAACGCTGTCTGACACTCAAACTAAAATACTGTAAAATCACTGTATTAATAATAGTTAAGTAGTCATTGTAAGTGTTCACACGTGTAAGATTCATTTTTAAGTTTTTAGTGCAAGCTTATGGATACAGCCCCTTATCACACACACAGGTATCACAAAAAGTGCTTTACAGACAAAAGGAAAGAGAGGACAAGAAAGACATTTGTGTCTTCAAATGTCCAAAAGTAGAAAGAAAATGCACATTTATGCATATTTATGTCAGATATTGTAACACAAACTGTTCGTCTTTAATATATGTGGACCAACAACTATTACAGACACAGTAACCCCCTGAATACCCTCTGAGTAGCCATATAATAATATTTCAGGTAGAGTAACAGTGCTGTTACCAGCTAGTTAGCTGCGTGCCACAGACAAGTAAGCGAAAGAAAGTAAGCGAGCTATTTTTATACATTATTTTGACACAAGAGTTCGTCACTGTGCAGCTTTGGGACGTTCATAAAGTACTTACTGATCTCACTCGAAGGGTAGCGCTGATATCCTCGTGCTACTCAAAAACACAAACGTGCCTTCTCGATGACGTCATTTTGTCTGCGACGGCTACTCGAAGTTCAACGTAAAACGTGTTGTGTTTACATTCACGTGTCACGTGACATTCAATGTCACCTTTTTGGAGAATAAAAATCAGATCGAACTGTACAGCAGACTGACACTTGTATGAGGAAATTGTTTCTCGGTTTTTAACGTTACTTTAGAAATGTTTATGTAAAAGTAAATCACCACAATCAAGAACTAGTGAAAAATAAAAGCTTTGTTAAAGCTGTCGCCCCTTTCAGGAGCTATTTCTTGCAGACAGTTGCTGGAATCAATGCAAAAAGTTGTTATCTTTCTTAAGACTTAAGACTTTCTTGCTGGGAGAGATGAGATAACTGTCCGTCGGTCGTTTAATTAAAAACAAAAAAAAACATCGAGATCAATTTATGTCCACAAAACCAACATTGTATTTTGTTTAGGCTATTTTTTTTTTTAAATGATTCTGTGCTAGCAAAAAATTATAAACACAGTGTCTCCTGTTTGCTCTATCACAAATGCCCTAAGTAGTTTTTTTTTTTCACACTTAAAATTAAGGTGAATAATTTCACACACCGTAGTTTGTTTCACATTTTATATGACTTTTATAAGACTTTGTTTTACAACATTTTCAAGTCAACTCTGGAGAAAATATAATGTTTTTAAGTAAATTAAGGTTGAATCAAAATTATTTTGTTCTCACTGGGTGAGTTTGCTTGCTCACCCAGTGACAAATGGTGACGAAAACGACCCACAACAGGGTTTTTGACCTCAAGCCTTGTAATCTCAATGAGCAACAGCAGGTGGTACCATAATACCACCACACACCACCTTAAATTATTTCTGTTTTCTTCTTCTTTTGGCTGCTCCTTTTAGGGGTCGCCACAGTGGATCATCTGCCTCCATCTCAACCTATCCCTAGCATCCTCCTCTGTCACACCAATTCTTTGCATGTCCTCCTTCACTACATCCATGAACCTTCTCTGCGGTCTTCCTCTTTTCCTCCTGCCTGGCAGCTCGATATTCAACATCCTTTGTCCAATATATCCACCATCCACTATGCTGCTATCCTTCTGTCACAAATCACCCCTGACACCCGTCTCCACCCGCTCCACCCTTGTTCATCTCTCTTGTGCAATGCCCATTTTTGGATGGTTGATATAATCTACTATTTTGTCCTCTTGCCACATTCAAAGCAGAGTTGTGTTTTTTGTTTCTTGACTAATCTTTCTTTAAAAATCTTTTTAACGCAAATGTGCCATTCATTTGTGCCTTTTCTTTATCAGTGAACACTGGCTCATTTGACTACGATGTGTAGGCCAAATATGTATTATTGCATCGCTGATAGCCTAGAAAAATAATGCAGCAAATTGGCCTTTAGTTCCTGTTTTGTGTCTTGGTGAGTTGCGCAAAATCATACCAGATATGTCTCCAATCCTTTTCGATATTTCTTGCTTACATGCTTATCATTTAACGTGATTTAATGATTGTGTGTTTGCAGACATTTGTACTTATTGATATTTGCAATAACTTTTTGTATCCTTATTTGAAGTCCGTTTATCTTTCACTAGATGATATTTGTTAGG
This sequence comes from Paratilapia polleni, assembly GCA_015106735.1. Taxonomy (NCBI): domain Eukaryota; kingdom Metazoa; phylum Chordata; class Actinopteri; order Cichliformes; family Cichlidae; genus Paratilapia; species Paratilapia polleni. The sequence continues at coordinate 7,924 of VUQI01009175.1, read as the reverse complement.
CCTAGATGAAAGGTGAAAATGCACTCATCAGACTGCTGATAATGAAGTTAACTCTGAAATGGGCTTGACAAAACTTTTCTTCCTTTTTCATACTTTAAATTTAAATTGTTTTAGGCTGGCATGTTTTACTAACATTGTAATATAGAAATGGGCAACTTGTTATAACTGGTAGCTCTGCAGATAGTCCTAATTATTATATGAAACTCACCTACTGCACCTGATGATAAAACAACAACAAAATCACTGGAGCAAAATCTAGTTCCCTTAGTTTGTCATCAAGCCCTGTATCTGTAATTTCCCCTATTAAGGACATGTCATTTCTAACACCAGTCAAAAATGTGCCTGTAGGAGCCATACTTAGTTGTTGTTTTGTTAAAGTTGCCACCACTAGGGGGAGTGAGTTTCACACTTCAGCTTTGGTTGAGGGCACAGGTGTTACTGACTGAGGGAAGTTTTAATCTCAGTTTTTAGCACAGTTTTTAACCGTGCTAAATTGATTTTGATTTTGTATCTTGAGAAACGCTCTTATGAAGTTTGGATGCAATCTGTGTTTCCGATTGGGCTATAGACTGCACGTAATAAATCGGCTTTGCTATGCGAAACAAAGGACATTTAGTTATTTTTGCATATGTTCAAAAAAAAATTTTTTTTTTAATTAAAAATAAATAAAAAATGCCATCAAGCAGTAGCTGTTTTGGCTTGTCTGGAGAAACAAATGGGGCACATCACTGTATATATACCAAATAACTTGAATAAACAAATAACTAAAGTTTTGTCTTAATATATCATTTTGCATTGCAAAATAACATGCAGCAGTGGTATTATCTGTATCATTTTTCTTACATGCTACAACTCCACTATTCACTGGCTGTGTATCCTTTCCAAAGGCTCTCCAAATCATCAAGAAATGAGCTGAAGACATCCACAAGATCACCAGACCCAGTTCAATAATGTTTACAAGTGCTAACAGGTGAATATTTTAGGCCACAGAATTTTTTTCCCCTCAGTTAACTGTTGTGAAAGTAGAATTAATGACTATTTTAATAGCGCTATAGAGGTAATTGGTAATAGACAAATGTACACAGAGGTTCTGAAAGGAATACAGACCTCGATCGGACAGCGGGCAATCAATGCTGACCAGAGACTCCATCAAGAGTGTGAATTTTAAAACATTTCAAAATGTGGCACATGTGTTATTGTCTGATAGCAATAGCAGACTCTGCCTAGCAGGTCATCTGCAGTACAGCTGGTTCTTACAGTGTGTTTTTAAAAGAATGTGTTTACTCACAAACTATCTTGCTGTGAAACATTATTGCACGAATGTGTATTTTAAAATAAATCCAAATACAAAAACCATTACATTCTCCTTTATTAAATGCATGGCATTGTGCCACCTCCAGTGTGTGTTTTGAGCTTTGAGCTTAATTATTGTGTTGTAAATATTATTATAGGCTGTTATACGTTTGCATAGATTATTTTACATTTTGAATGACAGCAGGGGCGTATCTAGAAGGGGGGGCATGGGGTGGCACAGGCGCTCCCTGAAATATGATTCCTGCCCCCCCCCCCCCCCCCCCCCCCCCCCACAAACCCCACAACC
>VUQI01009170.1:23029-33051 GCA_015106735.1 Paratilapia polleni | reverse complement strand
ATGTATGGCAAGAAAGTGAGTAAAGGAGAGAGACAAACAAGAGAAGGGAGAGAAGAATAAATCAAAACAGCATTATCAGGCTGAAATGTTGTTTGTCTTAGTTTTCTAATCGGCTTGTTCTTTCTTTGAGCCCAAACTGATGAAAAGTAACAAATTAAAACAATGAGCATCAGGCCGAAAACAATTCTCTCCCCCACTTCACTACGCTCTCCTAATTGGTTCACAACTAATCGCTTTGTAAAGACTTGTGTAGCTATTATCCCTCCACATACATCTACCAATACCAGGAATTGACGCACAGGCATAAACACAGACACACATATGCATACAGTCATGCTTACATAAACTTGCAGAAGCGCATCTACCCCCGCTTTAGCATTTTCTTTCCTTCTTCTGTTTGCTGCTGTTTTAATGAATTACAAGTTAAGGAGGATGCTAAATTAGAACAAAACTGCTGCTGCAGGTCTGGTGATTCTGTTAAGTAAGAAAACTAAAGATTCAAAAACACAAAATGAAAACTTTTAAAAATGTAAAAACAGAATAGCAAAAATTTAATAGTCAAAGAAAATTAACAAAATCTTGAGAAAGAATTAAGTTAAATAAAAATTTAAAAAAAACTCCTCTCACAAATAAAGGATAATATTAAAACAAAAAATATTAAAAACATAACAAAACAAAGATAATTTTGAGTTGAAGATTCTCAGACAAAAAATAAACTTAAAATGACTTAACTTAAAAACTTAAAATTAAAAAAAGTATATCTGAAATGTATATCATTAAGCCATTAAACTCACTTTTATTATTTTACATGACAAATTCCTGCTATCATATACATACAGTGATGGGCAAAAGTTTTCTTTCTTGAGTCCTGGTATCTACGGTATGACTCCAAAAACTATAAAGACTATTCTTGGCCTTATTTCTGGAAGTATTCTTCTTTTAGTACTGTTTGCGTAGTAGTTAGCCTGCTATGCTACAGCTCCTTTAGATATCTATGTATTTGATTTATTAAAGGTCACAGTACCGCCAAATTTGCATGTTGAATTCCCAATGTAAAGGCTGCCATGCCCAAAGCCCTGACTCAGTTGTGGTACAGCTCTTAGTTAAGTCACATTTCTATAATAAAAAGAAGAAAGTTGGCTAATTACTATAGGGATCCAGCAAAAACAATGGGTCTGTGTCTGATCTCCTGAAGGGTGGTTTTCTAGCCACTATTGTCAAGAAAGTTATAAAAGAGAAAACACAAACTCCCTGCTATAGAGCTTTGAACATAATACTAACAAGGCATGCTAATGCTTAGAAGAATAGTCATACTCAATTAAAAAGGTGGTGCTGGAAACTAGAAGCAAATGTTTTTAAGGTTAGCTGGCAAGCTAACATGTCAACATGTTAACAGCTTGATAAGCTAGCTTTCCAGTCAGCTTACCTACGAGTTAAAAAGCTAACTAAATGCAGTTCATGCTAAAGCGGTTATATCAGGTGAATACCATGACCATGCTGTACTTTTTAATTGAGCTAGTGATGAAACCATTATTGTAGTTTTGTACATTTGTTGAACATCTGTCTTTTCCGAGGCTCAGGCATCTCCGAGATGTACACACAAAGTGTTTTTTGGCTTAAATACTGTGACACATTGGTTATACCCTCTTGCTATCACAGTGGGGAACCTTAAGCATCAGTTTTCATCATATAGGGTTAATTTGGTTTAATTTTTTTTTTTGCCTCAACCACTACCTTTTTGTAAGTCCTAAACCCAAACAAACAGTGAGTGACAGCAAGACCAAACAGGAACTGAAGACAAAGTGCAAAACCTCCAAAAGGATAGGGATTAGGAAACCATGATCTTTTGCTTGACAGACTTGTGATTTACACCACCTGTCCTATCTCCTTAGAAGAACAAGTGGCAGTGGTAGCTCTTTTCAAACAGGACCATTTTCTCAAATGCATGTCAAATGTTATTGCAGCCCTTGCCTTGACTTTTGACTAAACTGCAGTATTTGATTCCCTGGAATGTATCCCGATTCCCCCTTAAGTCCACCCCGTCCACACAGTTTCCCGTTTGTTGACAGGAGTTTAATGAGCACAAAGCACTGTTACTTTGATTTAGTCAGTCCATTCAGTAATTTTACCAAAATTAATTCATTTGGTCATAATTTTGTTGCAACAGATTATGTTGCAACTCAGTCAAAATTTTTGCAATGGACACTTCAGCCCATAGGTGCCAGTAGTGGCAACTCTTAGTCTCTGCTATTTTTTTTGACATGCTGAAATTGTCTGATAGCAGATATGATCATCATTATTTTGATCAACTACCTGATGTGATCAATAATGTGCTATGTGAAGGGTGCAGAATAGATTGGATGAAAAACAACTAGATACTAGTTTAGCTGGCCATTGTTCCTGTTAAAGAGAGGAAAAGTTGACAAAGAAAGGAACTAGCAAGGTTGCAGAGATAGTAAAAAAAATCACTCATTTGCATAAAGAAATAGAAAACCTAAAAAGAGCACAAACACGCTAATTCAGCGATGAAATGAATTGAACGATCACTGCGGGAAGGGAAAGCTCTTAGCTGATGAATCCTAATGAAATCTGACTGATAGTAATTATGCTGATGTTGTTCTGTGGACCTTAACCTTTTAACTAAAAAACTGAGAAGTCTGCAAATCCCCCTCCCATTAACACCAGAGGGAGGAGAGAGGGATGAAGCAGGGGAGCAGGGAAAAAGAGAAGAAGAAGTGACAAGAGGAAAAGATGTAGAGAAGAAGACGAGAGGAAAGATATTTGCAGGAGAGAAAGAACAAATGAAGAGAGAAAGGAGAAGAGGGGGTGGGGGAGAGATGAGAAGGTGAGGAAGAAGAAGAGAAATGGGAGAGAGTGGATGAAGAGAGACCAGAAGAAGGAAGAAGAAAACACATGAGAATGGGGGAGGATAAGATAGGTGGAAAATGGAGAGAGAGAAATGGAGTGCACTGGAGAGTAGAGGAGCATTGGAGGTGATGAGAAATAAGAAAAAGGGGTGGGGTACAGAAAGATAAAGTGAAAAAAACACAAAAAAAAGTTAAAAAAAAATGCAAGTATGAGTGTGTAGTGCAGGAAAGTAAGAGAGGGAAAGCAGGATGAAGGGAAGTAAGAGGAGGAGAGGGCAGGTCACACATATCAGCACCTCTCACGTCTGTCCGGCCTCAGAAATGGAAATGAGAGAAACACACACCAGCCTCATTACATTCATGCCCACTGAGGGGCTTGGCTCGGACTAATACTTGGAGTAGAGAGGTGAAGTGAAGTATCAAGGCCTTGTATAATGTCCTGAGATAGCACATCAGGCTAATACATGGAGCACTAACCTGCTTCGCTGTCACAGTCTTTGCTTCCTGCTGCGAGCCACTCCGCCCTCTCCTCCCCTTCTCCTCTGGCTTTACCCACTGAGTATCCACCTCCCCTTGCCTCTCCCCCTCTCCCCTATCTGCCTCTCTCATCGCCGAGCAGTTAATTTTGGGATTAATACGCGTGGCGGTGGTGGCTGGCTCTTTTGAGGGATTTGTAGCGGAGCTGCAGACACTTATCTTGGTCATTACGGCGCCCATATTGGATTCAAGCATTTTAGTATCTGCCAAACATTCGGCTGCGGAGGAGTCTATCGGGGCGACACGCGCCCGGGGATTAAGATAAGGAGGCCCCTCATTACGACTCCTCTCCTCCAGCGGCGTGCTGACACTCGCAGCAACCGCGACTTCTCCTCCAGCAACATCACAGAGGAGGTATGGGTTCTCACCTCGTTTCTCTTCCTCTGTGCCAGAGGACACAGGAGGAGGAGGAGAGGAAGGGTAGTCTTTTGGTTTGGAGCCGGGCCCCCGGAGGGGGGTGGAGTCGCTTGTCGAGGGCGGGGAGGTGGAAAATGAGCTGTAACAAAGCTCCGGGAAAGGAGAGGAAGAGCTCTGTGTCTCCTCTGCTGGACTTGTTCTTTGGAAATATAGTTGATCGCGGTTTTTATCCAGCACAGATTGCTTTGAGAGAGACAGGTAGCTCAGACTGCCATCGGGTTTAGAGTTAGTGTCTTCGTCAGACACATATTGAAGATTGTTGTTTGAGCAAGGCAAGGAAGGTACACTGTCATTCAATTCATTGCCACATGAAAGGGAGGACTCAAAATTCTCCTTCAGAAAAAAACGTCGTGGTTTCTTGGTGAGCACCATGCTGTAGCAAAGAGGCGGGCCTAGATAAACCTCCTCTGTACAGGCTTCAAACAGGGTCACCTCTTCCCTGATGTCAGGGCTGGGAGGCAGAGATAGAGAGGGGCTAGTTGGCTCTTCAACACGGATACCATTAGCAGCGCTGAAAGTTTCGCTGTCAGCACACTTTAGATCGAGACCGCAGACTTTGTTTTTGGTGCCAAGGCCAGGAGAGGAGCATCTGGAAGACTGAACTGAAGTGGAAGTTGATGTTTGCCGTTTGGTGCTTGTGAACAGCTCGGGGCTCGGGCTGTGGAGGCCTTGTGTTGGGGTGACGTATAACGGGATGCTGTAGGGTGCTGGGGTGGAGCTCTTGTCCTCACTGCACTGACTGACCTCACCGCAGTCGCTGTCATGGGAGGAAAGAGACAGGTACGAGTAGAAGTCTCCCTTCCTAAGGTGGAGGGGCCTGTGGGAGTGTTCGAGCACCTAAAGGGAGAAGAAGGAGAGCATTTTTGTGTTGCTTCTTGCTGATTTTTCTTATCTGAAGTAAGGGTTAGAATTAAGAACGAATGGTGTTTCATGTATAGAAAATCCCTGCCAGACAAATGGATCATTTTAAATTGTTTAAATGAAACTGACTTGGTTTATAGTTTAATTTGATTGTGGACAAAAATAATAACAAAAAGAATCAATTGAAAATATTTAATTTAGATTCAGAACACTAAGGATATAAATAAGAATAACCTTTAGCGCTTTTATTGATAGCATCTTATTTGTTTTAAATGACTGTTTCTTAATGTTACTTTTGTATTATTTCTAATTTAAGATACCTATTATAATTACCAAACCATCAAATCTTGATTTACATATTAATATTTTACACTCAGACACTTTTTGCAAGGGGAGCAAAGTTTTCTGCCTGATTTCTTTTTTCTTTTCAGAAATAAAATGGAGACTGAAAACTGATTAGCTTTTAGATTACTTCACTTGCAAAAGATACCAAAGAAATTAGTCATTAAATCTGAAAAGTTATGATCTGTGATGCGATTTATTGAATTAGTCCAACTCAGTGAACCAATCAACTGAGATAACTTTTGCTACTTTTGGATTAATTTGTCCAACAAATATACAGAATATACAAAGTCAAACAGGACTTCAAATACTCCAACTCCAAAATAATTTGATTAATTTACTATTAAAGTTCGCAGCCATGCCAAATTCTTTTTATTTTTGTTTTAAAAGGTTTTCTGCTGCACTATTAACACTTGCATATGCCTAATTGTTTTTTGATACTATTTTTGAGCATTAATACTCTACCTTGTCTCTGATCTGTGTTAGTGATGCAGAACCTTGCTCTGGAATGGACCCACTGATCTCGGTCTGGTTCGGTTCTTCAGTCTGGTTCTCTTTGCTTTTCAGTGCCAGTGAGGTCATGTCAATAATCTCCATCACAAAGTCATGCACATTCTCTTTCCTGCTCTCCTCTACACTGCGTGGATGGAGGGAGGAGGGCGAGGGAAGGTGGTTGCAGCAGGAGGAGTGAGAATTGTGCCATTTTTTGGGAAGCAGGGATGAATCTTTGTCTCTGACTTCCCTCCTCGTCTCCTCTGTCACAAAAGATGAGAATCTGAACTTTTCCTGGATGGTGATGGCCTTCCTTCCGCTGGCTGCTGGCCTGCTGTTGTGCAAAGCATTCTGGGATTTGCAGTCCTCCACTGGTGAGAGGGAAGGAGGAGAAGGCAGGGAAGAGCTGTGGCAGGGCAACTCTCCCCTAAGCTGCCCCACCAAAGAGGAAGCACGCTTGGGAGGGAAGGGGAGCAGCTCACAGGATGGGGAAGAACACGGCTCCTTTGATGTGGTTGATTCTGTTTTCACTAGCAAGTTGCTAACATCTTGAACTAGCTCTCCTGTTTTAGTAAACACATATGAATCCCTTAGAGACTCACCCTTCTTTGTGAACACACTGGACTCCTCTCGGAGGAGTTCATCATCTTCATCCTTCCCTTTTAAACAGCTCTGGTCCACATTTCCATTCTCCACGTCATCCACAAATTGGCTGATGTAGCTTCTTGTCGAGTTCCTCCTGTTCTCCTCCTCTTCCTCCTTTTCTCTCTTTTCTGATTTTGCTTTATTGTTGCCACCATTGGTATTGGTATCTAACAATTTTGCAGCTGAGCGGTTTAAAAAACAGCACTGCTCCATGTTCTGAGGGGAGGATGTGAAGGAGGAGGACAGGTTGCCTCCACACTTCAGCTCATCCCAGAGGCCTGCTTCTGTTTTAGAGGAGGAGGAAGAGGTGGCACGAGGAGATCGAATCCAATTTTGCAGCTCCCTTTTCATGTACTCGAGCCCCAACACATAAGAGCCCTCCATTTCCTCTTCGTCATCATCCTCAACATCCTCGTGACCTGAGGACGCACCGCTCAGTCTCTCCCCTTCTTCGTCTTCTTCGTCCCGAATGCCAAGCTCCTCCTCTGTGAGTGTGAGGGTGGAGGAAGACAGGAGGTCACTGTCGTCCTCATCCTCATCCGTGCACGCTGATGTACAAGAGACGTTCACCACCATGCTCAAACTGGTTGCATCAGCTTCATCCATGCCTTGTCCTCCTCGGCTTTTACCATGGCAGCGTTTCCTAGAAGAGTTTGCATTGGCTGCCATCGTGTGATCCAGGAAAAGGTGCCTCTGATTTCTGAGCATGACGAAATCTTCAGAGCCCAGAGATGAGTCCTCAGTGCTGCTCAGCTCTGTTAGGGAAGCTGTTGCTGAACTCTCATTGATCAGCGATGGAGGTCCTTTCCGCGAAGAGCATGAAATCCCAGATAGTGGGGCGTGTTGACCACCGAGAGAGGGTGAGGCAGGGAGTGGGCTCCTCTGTGGGGAGCTGCTCCGAAGCGTCATGTCAGAAACACTCCGGGTCATCTTTGTTGCCAGAGGACTCTGGATGTTCTCCAGACGTTTCAAGAGATCAAGGGTTCTTCGGCTCAGCTCCCCAGAGGACGGTTCTCCTTGCACAATTTCAGTGTTGTTTTCCTTTCCTTGTTGGCCTCCATCATTTCCACTTCTCTGCTCTTTCTCCAGCTCAACAAGACTGGAAAGGCTACCTCCAGTCTCTCCATCAATACTGTTACATGGTATCAGGCCACTCTCCAGAGAGGCGCTACGATGCAGTGGGTCTTTGGAGGGGAATAACTCCACACTCAGAGCCAGAAGGGACTCCAGAGAGGAGCCTTGAGATAAAACTGGACTTGATGCCTTGAGCCTCCTCCTGTCCCGGCTGAGGACAGGAGGAGTTTCTAAACCATTATACTGGTCAGTCTTGAAGTCAGTGAGATCACTACAGGACAGGAAAGACTTTGAGGAGTCAACAACAAGTCCTCCCACCTCAAAGTCAGAGTCAGAGTCTGCAGGTGTCAGGATGCCACGTCCATTAATTAGGATTTCAACAGCCTCTCCACCTCCCTTCCTGTGCTTCCTCCTCTTTTCCTCCTCTCTGTTTCTTTTGGTTTCACCTCTAGGTTCACCCTTCCTCCATCCTTTCTCCTTAGTCATTTCTGTCTTGCTTTTGTGATTGTACATGGTAACATTGTCTATGTGCTGGGCCAGAGTTTGCCCATCTATAGTTTCACCTTTCCCCTGCTTGTTGTCCTCCTCCTCTTCTTTCCCTAGATCCTCTTCCTCTCCTGGGATTTCAGAGTTGGTTGTTGTCTCTGTGTCTCCTGTATCACTAACAATCCCACTTTCGCACTCTGACCGACGACTGTTTGATGACTGGCCGCTTCCTCTTCCACACTCACTCTCTCCATCTCGGTATCCACAGATCCTATCTCCTCCACAGCTGTTTGACATCAAACCTCCCAGGAGGTCTGGGAGGGATTCAATGGAGGAGAAGGAGGAATCCTTACTCAAGCTCTTCAGCAGTACTTGCTGTTTCCTTTTTCCTGATTTGGTTTTCTGCAGTAAGGAGGAGGTGTAAGGAAACTGAGGCTGTCTGTATAATTCAATGTTGTGGAAGCTGTACACCTGGTAGATGTTATTGTTGTTAGGGGGTGCAGTTTGGGAGGGCATATTCTGCTGAACCTCCAGTGAGGATCCACCTCTCATATTGGACATCATTCCAGGACACTGAGTGGCTGTGATAGTGGTTCTAATCATGGCAGGTTGATTTCCATTAGACAGAACACTGTCTGAAGGAAGATTTGGTTCTGTGGGGAGGTTGTGCATAAGGTCGGGTTCTGGTATATCTTGTGGCTCTGCTTCTGTGATTGTCATATCTGTTTCATCCCATTCCCAGGAGTCATCTTGCACCAGTGCCACCGGACCAGCTGAGACTGGGCTGATTTGGTGGAGGTCCACCAAACCTGGTTCCAAAAAGTTCCCAGGAACCTGCAGACAAAAGAGAAGAAAAAAGAACAACATTTGGAATTGTTCAGTGTGGTTTAAGAGAAATTCGGGAAGGCTGCTACAGCAGAAACCAAGTTTATTTAAAATGAGCGGTGTCTTGCTTCTTCATAAGGTTCTCAATCAGACCCAACATGCAGACATGATAGAGAAAGGAAAGTGGGTGGTAAACAAGTAACCTTAATGGTTATAAAAACAATAATAAAAAGTGCTGCGTGATAAGGCAGGCAAGTCCAAAACCAACAATCCAACAACCAGGGAAAGAAGGGTAAGAAATACATTTACACAATAAGACCCCAACAAGGGTGGGAAAAATATCTCAAAATATAGCATTTTATTCATGCCAAATATGCCAATGTACGAATAATTTCCCAGCCAATTCTATACTTTAAACACAGAAAAGTAACAAATCAATTCTGAACTTCAGTACTACACTTTAGGTTTAATTGAAGTACCGTACATTCGACATTTGATTATATTGAATTTAGTATGATTCTATGAATTACTGAACATCAAATATACACATTGTCACAATGCCGAAAGCTCAGGCTTCAGACTGCTCTAAACACTCAATTTCAAACAGTGTTTTCAACTCTCGGCTCTGTATGATGTCATACAGGTGTTCTGTTTACAAGGGGCAGCCAATCGGAAGAAATCTGGCTTAAAGCGAAGGTTTAAAATGTCATGTTTCATACATTTACTCCTTTATATGGAATTTGAACCTATTTGGCATAACCAAATAGAAATCATGCTAGACAAAAACTGCAAGGCCAATATATAAGAGATGTGATTTCAAAGGTAGCATCTTCTAATTTCTGAAACTATGCATGGCTAAATGCAACATAACACTTTCACTAAATGGTTCTCCAGTGACCTGGTAGATGTTAAGAGGTTAAATAAATCCAAATGAATAAAAGTTAATAAAAGATTAGCTGCTGTGTTTTTTTTTAACTGTTTGAGTGTTCACTGCTAACAGTAAACCACTGCCGAGAACTTAATCTTTAGAAGGCATCTTGGCAATTACTGAGCCCTAAATCAATAAACTTAAAAAATTCCTCAGAGTAAGTGTCATTTAACTGTTGCAGCAGTCTGCCTCATTACATCTTGTTTCAAGTTACTGAGAGTAACACAGAGGAAACGGAACTTAAAGACATATCACTTAGAAAATCTAATGTGTGGCCACATGGCTGTCCCAAATCCAGTCATAACTGTGTTGTTGTTAAAGAAGGCAAGTTCTCACTTATCATTCAAAGCTCATAAAATGTTGCATGTAATGTAAGTTGTGCTATCAAACACAGTGGGAATATAAGTCATGTCATTTTGGATGTTGTATCTTGTTTTGGCACAAAACTCTTTAAAGAGACATGTTGCTAATCCCGCGTCCCTCCTGAGAACGCCGTCTCGACTCAGGCCTCTGCATGAAAGAGACACACTGACACCCTGACAGAACAT
>VUQI01009170.1:6331-23009 GCA_015106735.1 Paratilapia polleni | reverse complement strand
AGTGAAATCAGCCCACCCCAAAGCAATTGCTCGTAAATCTCAACACAAATTATTCCACTCTGGAACAAAGCGATGAATTATTCAAAAACGACTTCTGAGAGAAAGAGCACCAAGCTGAAAACCCCAAAGTAAATACGTAATCAAAAGCCTTCAGAAAGCTCGGCTGTCTAAAAATATGCTTAGACACAGGAATTCTTCCCTTCCACAGACATAATTATACAAATTGCTCCGCGTCTCGTTAACAAGAGAGGGGGGTAATTCGTATTAGCCATTCATAGCCTATTAATCTAATAAACTAGTTGGCTGTGTGTGTGTGTGTGTGTGTGTGAGAGAGGGAGTGAGTGTGTGTGGATATGGCTGTGTGTAATGAATTTCTATTAGATTTGTGTTTATTCCCCTTGTGCTGATAAGGGAGATGGGGGTAATGACTGAACTGGGTTTTGCCACTGCAGACGCATTCAAAAACACATTCAGTGCTGAGAGGAAAGGCTATCAATCAGCCTAATCCAATCAAATCGGGGATTTGATGACCCACGAAAACCTTGTACATAATTTATATCTGTAATTCATCTCATTTCTATAATTTTACAGCAGTTTATAGCTGGATTGTGGGTACTTTTATGACCACAGACAGAGGAGCGGGGGGACTACTGTTGTCCGGCAGCCACAGTATCTTTAAAAACATATTTCTTAAAGCAGGAAATGACTCTAAAGTGTTGCTGGGAACCTGGCGAAGAGAGAGAGAGCTGGCAAATTGGGAGATCAGACAAATTTACTAGGCAAGCATTGGTGATTATTTCCCACAAAGACTCAAGCAACATGCCAGGTTTGTCCTCTTTAAACAGTTGTATTTTTCATGAGCTATTATTTTTATTTAGTTTTAAATTTGCGTTTTCAGTTCAGTTCAGATTTAGTTCGTTTTCAGGAAGGATTTGCTCATTTCAGATGAGTTTTTCTAAGTTATTATTATTATTATTATGCGTGTGGTATCAGGGGCAAAATTTAAGAAGTTCGGAAAAGTTATTACAATACAAACACTACAATCACAGTCATGTAGACATTCCCATCCCAGTAAACATACACACCAAATCCACTTTAGACTGGTTTTGTTGAAAAAAATTGGACCAAACTGTCAAAGAGTAAAACTGAAGACATTTCCTGTGCATTTTTTACTTTTGTTAATGTTGTAAGTAACATTGTTTCAGTTTGGTTTTGTTTTTATTTTCATTTCAGTTAACTAAAAGATTTACTTTAATTTAGTTAACTACAATAACTTTGTTCTATATGTTCGTCATGCTGAATTGGTTGACACTCAATTTAAAAGGAAAGATTCTCCTCTCATATTCATTAAGGTCATTTCACCCTTCAAAAAGCATTTATGGGTCAATCATATTCTTTACCTACTAAAACCTAAAAAGCTTGTTACTGCTGTCCAAAATGAAATGACATGAAACATAGTATTTAGAGGTGAAAAAGTGGAGTCAGAATTGTAAACAAACCCAATGAGAAAGTTTAAATGGATGCAAATAGATGCAGGTAACACTAAGCTTGAGCCAAAAAAAAAGAAAAATCTATATACTACCATACCACACAACTTTGAAGCTGAATAATCATTCAAATAAATTAAGCAAGGATCTGTTTGTAGTCTAAATGCCAATGCCATGAATAATATCATACTGATAATTTAACTGTTTTATTTTTTAGCGATACAAAATTTTCAAATATTACCTTGAAATCATGAGGTCAATAAAATCATGCTATGGGAAGCAGAATTGTGATTTTATGTTCATTTTCCTGATAATAAGCTGTGTGTATGACAAGCTAGTTAATATAAACTAGCTAGTTTTTGAGTGTTCCTTATATTTACATGAACATGATCAGAGTCTGGTGTTTACCGACTTCATCGTTGCCAGTGTTGTTGTTTCTGTGTGTATATGTGTATGTGTGTGCGTGCAAGGGACCCGTGCAGTGTTTTTCGGGGTGAAAACAGGAAACTTTTTCCCATTAGCTCTGGTTTGACTGCTCCCATTTGTTAGCATAGCATCTGCTGGAAGGCCCAAGGAGAGTGGAGCTATCTAGCAGTGTCTGGGTGATTATTCATGTGCCTGTGCTCCTCCTGGAGCTGCTGCTGCTGCTTGAGTCTCTGCTGGCTCTCTGCTGTACCGGTTGTCAAAGCGCTGAGGGAGCCCGGCGTCACCGGTCTGATTCAAAATGAATAGAAGCGCACAGATAAATCACCTCTCCATGCAGAGTGGAGGAGCTGACAGGCTGCTTTGAATGTAATTGCAAACAGTGAATGAAAACCTCCATATGTTGCTCATAACTCTGCTCTAAAATATATTTCATAATTGTGAGGAAACTGTGCTAAAATATAATTTCCATATATCACATTTGATGCACAGGTATACTTTGTGAAACACCCTGCAGCTTTAATTTAGACTCATTTACATCAAATCAGAGATAAAACAGGATCTTTCATGTGCTTTCTGAATGGCAATACATACACATCTACTCATGGAACACGGAGAGAAGAAAATATGACTCATACTTTAACAACAAAAATCCCCCTTAGAACAAAATCACATGCTCCAAGGGAAGTTGCATGAAATACAGTCCAACCTTCACAAAAAATGACAATAGTGGTCATTTTGGAAGAGGGTTAAAAAGTTAAAAAGTGTTTATCTAGGCCAGGGGGTTCTTAAACTTTTTGGGGCTGTGGGCCCTGCACAGGAGAGAAGATCCTCAAAATCCCCCTCAAAATCCCCACATGGTCTTAGCTGGTCTTGGCATAGCATTATTTGATGATATTGACTGAGTCAGATATTTCTTCATGCTAGCCATCTATGGTTGGCTAATAAGCCAAGCTAAACAGTAGCAGGAATGGCTCACTGAACACTGACAAAAGCGGGTTTATGTGTTATGATCATATCGGAGGTTCTGTTGGCTCAAACATAATAATGTACACAATAGGCTTGTTTTATAGGTGTAAATGATAAATTCTTTTATATCCCTTGGCTTGTCTTGCCGTCATGTGACCTTTTCCAAACAGTGGTGTGATCTTCACCACAATGGTGTCGAAGCTTGATGGGAGAAGTTTGCCTTCTAACATGGTTGTTGTGAAAGGGTCTGTTTAAACCCACAACCTAACTTTTCACATAATTTAATCGGTAACAGAAAACTAAAGCAATAATTTTTTTTTTTTAAAAAGTGTTCCGCAGTTGACAGTTGATTTGCGGCACCACCACACCTTCCACCTCTTCATGCACATCGTGTAGTCTTTTATACTGCCTGACAAGACGTGCTACCATTGTAAATGTGAAAATATATCCTTTTGGGTGCATGTTGTCTGGTGTTTGGTAATCCGCTCATCACTTGTAGAATGTGCAGGCCGAGCCAGATTGCCAAGAAAACCACCTTATATATTCAATTCATGGTCCTCAGAGGATGAACCCCAATTTTCCCAAGCTTTTCCACAAACGCTAAAATTTCTGTTCCTGTGTTGTGTCAAGACAGAGAAACACTGAAGAAGTCAGTTTCTTCTGGAAACAGGTTGGAATGATCTGATTTCACTGGCGTCACATAATTTAAGAAAATACAGGTTTTATGACTATTTTTTGGCAAGGAATATTTGAGTTTAACTTTCTAGTAATGAATAAATAGATTTCTTTCAAATTTATTTGATAAAAAAGTAGCTTGTGAAAAATGCCCACGGGAAGGTGACATACACAAATTTTATATTTTTACATCTGACCACATATACAATTTACAATAACATGAGAAGCAGAAAAGTAGAAACACATTCATGAAGCAGGAAGGACTGTTTTGACTGTTTCCCTTGACAAATAACTTAGTTGGTTGTGAAAATCTAACAATTAATTAGGCGCTTTGGCAATATAAACACACGGGTGGATTTTTTCATTTAACTTCAGCTGTCAAAAGACAGTCTGCAATTCTGCAAGTGCAAACCAAACATGAGTTTCTCTCTGTCATATGCATGTTGGCACAAAACAAGTTGAGTTCCTTCCTGTACGAACAAACACATCTCAGTCAGTCACACACTGTGGTTAAAGTCTGAGACATGCAGACCAGCAGTCATTTGCAGGAAGGGAAGCTAACTCATTTACACAAACACTCTCTCAAAAGTACACACGGGCATGTGTGCGCGCACGCATCCAGAAACCAGGAGAGGACAATCGTTTTATCATGGGGCAGAAGTGTTCATTTATAAACTAAACCACCCACATATATGCTTCTCTGGTTCTTTTTCTGCTCTCCTCCCCTTCCTTTTTGCTTCTCTCTCTCTCTTTATTCCTCTCTCATCTCCAGTAGAAGTGAAATTACTCTCCAGCCAGGCAGCGAGGTCAGAGTGTCTGGCCTCCGTTATTTGTCTTCTCCTCCTCTACAGTATGTGTGTCTGTCTTTGTGTGTGAATTTACAAAAGTGAGAGAGAGAAAGAGAGAGTCCAACATCCAACAGCACATGTACAGCAGCATTAAGCAGATTCTCCCTATTATTCAACATTCAGAAGTGATACAAAATAACTGAATCTGGAACATACTTAGGGGCCTGGTCTCAATAAAATGTAGGACAAACAAAATAGTGGCACTCGCTGACGAGTATCCCTCTTATTGTTTATTAAAGGGCAGCTATAAACTGGTGTCAGTGCAATTCGAGAAAAACAGTGATGATATATGTAAAGACCAGGTGAGGTCCAAATGGCAATCATCAACAAGGACTCATGATAAAAAGAATCTGAAGTGAGCCACCTGGAAAGCTGGTGGTTGCAAAAATAATAAGAAATAATGATAAAAACAAAAAACATTATACCACGAATGACTCATAACCAATCACAGTTAAAACATTAACATACACAATAGAAAAATAAAGTATTTCTAAGAAACTATGAACACAATGTCATTGATCACAGTGTTATTAGGAAGAATCTACAAGAATTTTGCATCATCAATATATTAGAAAAACTAGTATCCCCTCTGGAGCCTACAAAATCTTTAAAAATGACAAGAAAATTGACAATTTTATACCTTGGAACTTAAGAGAACACAAACACAATGGCCAGATGAATTACCTTGTCTAGCCACTGGGGATCATTCATCTCTGTTCTTTATGTTGGTTTTACATTCAGATATTCTAATGAAATTAGGGAAAGTGGATAAATCAGATAAACCAAAAATGTTAACCAAAAATGCTGAGGTAGTTCATAACAATCAGATCCAATCAACCACCAGATTTTTGGCACATTTATTAGCAAAGGTAAGTATGCCTTTGAAAGAATTACCTATTAAAGGGTCAATGGATAAAATGTGCCAAAGTTTTATGATTCATCTTGTTATTTCTTTAGGTAAAAGGGAAAAAATGGTGGCAAATACAATTTTTAAGTGATTTAGGGGTTAGTAAATTATTCCTCTAAACTAAGAAAAATTAGGATTGAGTTTCAGGGTATGCCAAGCAGCACAATAACTAACACTTCTAAATAATTTACTTAATGTAGAAGAAGAACATTATGGAAATGTTAAAAATAAATTTTGGAGAGTGTATTTTTTCAGTTACGCTAAAATAAAGAAGGTATAAAAAAAAAACCGAGTGCTCAGTACAACAAAATAAGTTACACTTTTTAATAAATTAATTGTTGTAGAGGTAGAACAGTGAAAGTTTATCACTCTGTCCACCTCTGCTTCTTCTACAAGATCTGCAGCCAGTCTCTCTGCTCAATATCCCATTCCTAACTCTGATCTTTTTTTACATAACTCGAATTCACTATATATTTATCAGTCAATCACATCTAGCTAGCTCTGGCTCGTGATTTAGCAGCCTTCATATCACAGAGTGTATAAACAATACATGTTGCTAGGCAACCAGACATTGTTGAATGGCAGCATTTTACACGGATTTCTATAGAAGGTCAAAATGACCTCCTCAGTGTTTCTAGGTATAAATGGTATTTACTTATTTCTTTATTGTTTGTTTGTTTTTATCCCACATGCCCAAAAACTCACTATATGATGAATAAACCCATTTTAGGAAAGAGTTACATGATTTGAAAATGCCAAGGGGTCAAAATGAACCACCTTGGCAGTTCTAGTGTTAAGCTTTAACAGTATCGAAATGGATGAGTTATTAAAAAAATCACCCGCTGCACAGTGGAAACTATCCACAGAGACCCAAAATGTTTTTATACAAGGCTGTAAACATGCTTTTTAATGACATTTAATTGCTCATTTTAACATGAGAGTCTAAAGGGAATGATTCACTTTTGGAAGCACGGTCAAGTGGCCACTCAGAGGTTTTGGCCCTTTCGCACTGGCTTCACTTTATGGCCCCGGAGGTTGCCACTTGGTCTGGATTTAAATTCTAAACCAAAATCCAAGCATGTTGTCTTTTTTTAAATATACATAAAAATAGAGCACTTTTTCCCCCTCTCTGTGCTCCTACACACTGTCCCTGACCTCCTCTCTTTCTTTCACCCTCCTTCTCTTCCTACTCTTTCTGAGCTGTTAGCACATCACTATCTGTCAATTATTTTCCCTGGTGTATGTGTGCGTTCACATTCACACTATACATTGTGTTTCTGCGAGCCAGCACTAGTGTAACACAGTAGTGCCTGAAGCTTAACAGCTTTTTACGCTTACGTAAGTGTGACTGTCTATTGCTGTGCATGTGTCTCCCTGCCAAACCCTTCACCTTGTAACCAAATGCAGCCCTCCTTCTGCCTCTGTATTCATCACTATTAGAGATCCATAACGCCTTCATTCTGCTGTAGCTCTCTGCCTTTTCGATTGGCTGTAGACGGCTCCCTCATGAACAAATTTTCACTGAACACCAAAGGCACTAGCTGCTTCCTCAGACAAGCTGCACATGTGCTGAGCTGTCATACTGCAGCGTTAAACCGTCGCTGTGATAAGTGAGCACCTGAAACGTGGAAACCAAAACGCATCATCAGCTACAGATTTCTTTTTGCCGATGCGCCTTCATGGTGCCAGACATGCGGGGTTTTCTAATATGCAAACTGCCAAAGTGTTAAAATCTCATTTGTTTCTTTTGTTTGTAGAGGAGGTGGCAGATGAAACACTGCCATGACACCAATCGCACTGGAGAACTAACAGATTAACTTTTGTCAACTGGCTGCTTCAGAACTGTTTCACTGATATAGAATGACACATGAAGCTTCAGTGTATGTAGACATTTAACAGGCAGAATATCCATAGAGACCTTTGCTCCAATAGATAGATTAGTCTGGTTCAATATAGGCCATTGTTGGATCTTGAACTATTAATGACTGGCAAGATTCAATTCAATTTAATTCAATTCAATTTAATTTATATAGCGCCAAATCACAACAACAGTCACCTTAAGGCGTTTTATATTGTGGGGTAAAGACCCTATAATATTAGAGAGAAAACCCAAACAGTCAGACGACCCCCTGTGAGCAAGCACTTGGCGACAGTGGGAAGGAAAACTCCCTTTTAACAGGAAGAATCCTTTGGCAGAACCAGGCTCGGGGAGGGGCAGCCCTCTGCCGTGACCAGTTGGGGGTGAGGTGAAGATTGCCATGAGACATTCTGTAGACTAGACCTGAACTCATAACGTGGAAAATCCATCAAGGCCAATGCTCTATCTTGCCATTTTAAATAAAATGAAGGACGTTTTCCTTTGCCTGTGCTCCACTTCTTCACTCTAGTTTCATGAAATTTGGTTGGGTAGTTTTTTTGATAACATATCTCCACTACTTATATTCTTAATGATTTGAGTAATCCTCTGACCTTTCCTCTAGTCAGGCTCTGATCAGTCTTAACATTCCATATTTGTGCATGAATTATTAAAACACACAAAATAAAATGCAGTTTTCTGAGCAAAATCACAAGGCCTGAGGATAAACCCTCTGGAGACAACATAGGCATCTTTAGACTTTAAGAATACTTTTGCTAATGATATACTGAGAATGAGGAGAAACCGCTTATAGAAGTTTAAAATAATCACTAAATAACTCACAGCATTTTGCAAGTTTGTCTGGGCATAAAAAAGTTAACTTTTAAAACTTTTGAAAACAACCTTAAGTTGAGTTAACAGCCAGCAAGACTACCACTGTTATATAACAGTGTGCCAAGTTTTGTTTGACCATGGGAAAAAAAACCCCACCAAATATTCACTAAAATGATGTGTTAGAATTCCAAACGTACAGTTCATCAGACCACTTTGTGAAGTACTGTGCCTTGTGGTTCAGCATAGGTGGTCCTAATATTTTTCCCTCTCTATTTACACACCAGTAAACTAAGCTAAAGAATGAAAATGGAGTAGTGAGCTAACAAGAAATGCAACTTCTTTTGACTGCCCTCTCAAAACACCGAGCATGTGCGACAGTAACAGCTCACCATACCCCGGACTTACACATTACACTATACACGTGTAAAGGGCCATACACAAAGGAAGAGCTTTAAGGTCACAACTAAAGGTCACACAATTGTGAACACCTTAACTGGAACAAGAGGAATGGGAATGGGTAGCTGAGGAGGAGAAAAATTTAGTTCTGCTGCAATTTAATAACAGCGAGTCATCAGCATAGCAAGAAAATGTTGAATGGCACATGTTGAAGGATCGACCACTGAGGGACCGCCACTAGCTAGAGAAGCACAAACAGATATTTTGCCAGAATTTGGCACAGTGTGTGCATTAAGAAAAATTGTTAAAATAATCTAAGTTTGAAGGAGATGCAAAGAGAATCTCCTGTGAAGAAAACATGCACTGACTGACAAGGGAGTTGTGAAAGCCTTCAGAAATTTCACCTTCTTTTTTTCCAAGTTGATCACAAACTCCAGGCCCCTTATGGCACTGAAATCCTTCTCAGTACGTCTTTCATTTTACTTTTACACAGAGCCTTAGAGAAAATGTTGTTATCTAACCACAGCCAAACTGCTACAGACACCTTAATAACATTCATTTTGTTCCACAATTTAACCTGGGGGGGTTTTACCTAGGGAACAAATAAATACAGCTTTGTTCTGGAGTTGATGCTTATTTCACAAAATATTATGACACTGTCTCGGGTTGTAAAGATTGTTCCATAACCAAAACACTGCAGCTTCAATCACAGCACCATCTGTCTTTCACGGTACATTTTAGCATCAAATCAAACGCTGACATGCTCACTGAGTGTAACAGCGCGTCAGCTGACTGCCTGCAGTGTAGAATGAAGGATGTAAAGTGTAAATGTCAGAGCGCTCTAACCTGCTGCTCTCCCAGCTCTCTCTTCAGTCTGTTCTGCCACTGCAGCGCCTGCATCACGATCGCCTCCCACCTTCTCTCCAGGTTGATAGACAGCAGCTGCAGGGCCTCTCTGTGCTGCTCCGCATCTGGGCCCACCTCAGCCATGGGGCCCGACTTTTCCAGGGGTGGGGATTAGATGGACAGGTTGATACATGATTCAACTTTTTTTTTAAATAATTTTAAGAGCTGACAACAGTATAGTATCTCTCACTTGGTTAGGCTGATCTATGATGTTTAGATCTTGATTCTCAGGGTTTTCAAAAATAAAAAATACAATTTTTAAATTTCTAAAGCACATTTTCCCCCTTTTTTTTATGTCAGTAAGGTGGAACATATGTTGTGTCTTTGGCTGGTGAGGTGAACTCACACTTATTTTATTTTGTCAGTGAACTTTGCTGTCATCTAATTTGTGTTTTCCTTCACCCACCTGGCTCTGCTGCAGCAGCTTTTGGCAGAGTTTCAGAACAGAGGAGACTCCACGCCGTCGGGCTCGTATGTCTGAACACAGGGACTGGAGGTGAACATGGAAGAGAAAGATGAAGAGAAAGAAGGTGGATCAGAAAAAGCAGCTCATCTGAACGACAACAATAAATGCTGAGTTTAAGTTTAAAACTTCTTGTAGAAGTCAGACAATCAGAATGTTTGGAAAAAAGCAAGAAACTAAGTATAAAAACTATTAATAATGTGCTGCTGCTGAACAAGAGATTCACCACTGTCCTGCATTGTCATTAACAATGTGGTGAACCCAGAGTAAAGTTTTTCTAACTGTGGATAAGTAACTAACTCTCCATTTTCATCAACACCAACACTCTGTGTCAACTGTGATACACTGTTCCCATAGTTACACTTTTGACCAATTAAAGAACCCACTTACCTCTCAGATCTCTTTCCCACCATATACACTTGCATGCTTTCTGTTCTTATATGATTTGGGATTTTTTATTCATCTGAATTGAAAAGAACATTTTGATATTGTGGTTTCTACAGTTGAAACAACCTTTTCTTTTACATTATTTAAGCTCTCCTTTTTTTTTTTGGAGAACATTAAAGTCAGACTTAAAACTTTGAAGTGGTTTAGTTTTTATTAGTATGAGATACAAAATAATATCTACTGACATTTTTTTTTATTGCAATTGTTGTTCGTGGTAACTCCTACAAGGACTAAAATATTAGATCTTTTTCCCGCTACTGCTTGACCATGGCGACCCATAAAGGGAACAGCCAAAAGAAGAAGAAGACTCATATAGGTAATTTGTTGAGTCTCTGGCAATCGAATAATACAGTCATGTAGATAGGAGGTCATATAATCTTTGATACAACACTTTCTTTATTATACTTTCTTAATTATTTTTGGGATTTAATTGCCACTGTTTCAGTGACCCTCTCCTCTCCCTCTTCTGTGTGTTTTTATTAGTACTTCTGGTGTTTTTCCGTCATCCTTTGCTGAAATATTTTTTCATAAAAGTATTTTTGCATAAAAGTATTTCAACAGTCATGAGTTGAAGCACATAAAACCCACTTTATATGCTTCAATGAAGCATGACTCAATTTGCAACGACAGTTTTCACATACTATGAGGGATTATCAGGTGTACTTATGGTCACTTTCACTTTCACCTCCGATTATACTGGTTTAAACAATCACAAAATGTTGGTTTCTTTCTCACACTGTCTGACTGCTCATGTTCCTGACTCTTCCATCTTTGTTGTACTATGTTACCAAGCTCCCAGATTTCTGTAATTAATATTATGGGGAGAAATTATGGACACAACTATGAAAATAACACCCCAAACAGTAAATAAACCGAAATTATTCTTTTCTCTAACAATAAAAGATTGAGCAAGAGCATTCTTTGAATTCTCTGCAGTTCACTGTAGTTAAATTCTGGTCATTCATTACAGTTTATTAGCATAAAGTCAAATTCAGCACACAGATCCTTGATCAGCAGCAACAGTGCATAAAATAAATGACAACAGCCAATATTCCCCTCTCTGCTTCCCTCTCGGCTTCTGTCTAATAAATGCAAAAAAAGAGAAAAAAAAAGAGACACGAGGATTGGCAGTGCCTATTATAAATCACTATATGCTGATGAGTTTTCACACTCAAAGGTCAATGTGTGTGTGTGTGTTTGCATGTTTCAATGTTTACTCATGCAGGCTTGTGCACAAAGTGTGTAGCAGTGGGTGTATGTGCAAACATATGCATATATTTCTGTGTGTGTGTGTGTGTGTGTGTGTGTGTGTGTGTGAGACAGAGAATAGAGGGGACAGCCTTACTCCTCTGCAGCAGGGACCAAACACGTCCAAGCCCCAAACTATTTATGCTAATCCTGCCTGCTCGCTGAAAAGCACTTCCTTTACATTTTCTTTACATTTTTCCAATAAATATTAAACACTATTACAATGAAATGGGATTCTCTCGCTCTCTCTCCCTCTTTCTTTCTTGCGTGCACACACATTCACACTTTGGCTCCTTCTCACACACACATTCAACACTTCTTCTTCTGTCTTTCATCTCCTCTTTCTCGCTCTCTTCAGTTTAGCATATTTGTTGCTTGCCTGGTTGTCTAAACAGAAGATGGGGATGCAGAATACAGCAGACAGGATCAAGAGGACAAGCCGAGTGTGTGTTCGTGTGAGTGTGTGTGTTTGTGGGGTGGCAGTTAAATTTATTCCAAACAGGAGGTGTGTATTACGTTGAAGGAGAAGGCTCTAAACAACAACAAAACGACTGAGTGATACTCGCTCTGTGCCAAATAACTGCAGCAGACAGCGTGGAGGGAGCACAGGAAGATGTATTAAACTAGACTGAGGCTGGAACAATACTTCACCATGTTACAGTCAAAGGATGACGGCCATAACTCTAAAACGTACTCTGCAGTGTCTGTCTCAACAGAAAGCCTAATACATTGATTGAGAAATGTTTTATAAGTGCATTTTACCATATAAAAAAAATCTGTACATCACCCTTTGGGTGGTGAGGACAAGTCTGATGTGGGACATTTTTGCTCATCCATTTGCTTAAATTGTGATCTCCACAGATCTGCTGCTGCATGCTCCCTGATGGATTACGGCGGGCAGGTGTATGGACAACTGATTGCCATCCACAAACAAATTTAACAGGCTAACAGACACATTTTTCAGCTGTCTACTCAAGCGTGTCTGACAAAATGATTTGCTTCAATACTTAATCAATACAATGCAGTCATTTACAAAGGCTGTGTAATAACTCACTCTACACCCCTGTGTAACTGCAACCTAAGGTCTAATTATAGACTTTAAATCTAGTTTCTTTTATTGGGCTTTTGATAAGTGTCTAGTGCACAGCAGTATCATTGATAAACTATTATGGTATAGACCAGTGATTTTCAATAAGGGGAACCATCCCAGTACTTTTTAAAAATTTAAATTGTGTGTGTGTGTGTGTGTGTGTGTCTAAAACTACAAAAATAAGCATGATTATTACAGTTACAGGTTGGTGTGGTTCCATGGTGTAGTGGTTTACACATTCACTTGACAAGTGAAAGGTGACTGGTTTGATTCCAGCCAGAGACTCAAATCCCCTTAGGGGTTTTGTCAGGAAGGGCAACCACTGTAAAACTCTGCCAAATCAAACATGCAGAACTACCTGCTGTGGTGATCTATCAATGGAGCAGTTAAAAGTAGGGGTTTTTTTGTTGTTTTTTTTAAATCACAGCTACAGGTTGCTTTGGCAAAATTTTATGAGTACAAATTATCAGCATATTTATCTAATTGATGTATCACAGTAACGTCTGAGTGCTACTGCACTTCCTTTATGTGAATGGGACAGAAATGTCACTTCCAACTGCCTGGCTAAGGCAATATTAAACAGAAAGAGAAAGAAAGAAAGAAAGAAAGAAAGAAAACACATCCCTGCCACCATGAAATTGCCTAGTATGAACAATGTACCTGTAAATGAAGTGAAGCAATATGTGAATTCAGTCTGAAGCTAAATGTGGCATACAGAATTTCTGACCACTAGAAGTATTATGGAAAATTTTTCTTTATGAGCATTTTGTTCAATGTGGGTACCATGAAAAACAGACATGAAGTGACCGTTTGACAGTGCAAGTTCAGGTGAAGGAGCCTCTTTTTGAGAATTTATGGTACATGTTTGAGTTTTCATTTAGTACTGCAAAACAAAAAGTGAATTTCCTTTTTTTGTCTTCATTAAAAACACCTTTTAAAACATATTAACATGTACAGGAACAGCATACCGTTAATTGTAATTCTTGTTAAAATCATGAGTGTTATGCTTGCAGATTGGTAAGCTTACTGAGCAAAACTGTTCGTTGTCAGTTTATTTCCATAGAGAAAGGGGAAAAAAGAGGGATTCCTAAGTTTCTATTGTTTCTGCACTGCTGGTTTTTATGCACTGATCCCCCCTCTCTCACTCTCCTTTTTCTCTGGACTGGTCTAGCCTGGCTGGGCCCATATTGACTCAGAGGGCTCTACAGACACAGTCAGACAAATATTTGCTAAAAAGCTTTTCTTCCAAAATACATGGGAAGCCGAGGAGTGGCTGCAGAGAAAGAGATAGAGGATGTAGAGGGGAGGCTCAGATGGACAGAAAAGCCAAAAGCAAGTGTGAGATAGGTCGATAAAGTGGAGAAGGCAAAAATGAGGGTAATGTGAAGTAGTGTGGAGACAGAAAGAAAAGACCCATATATAGTAGGGGAATGGAAAAGACAAAACAAAGACAGTCATAAAGAGAGAAAAGAAATTTGTTCACGTGTGAAATGACGACTCAACAGAATGTGTGATTCTGTTGATCTGCTTTTCCATTTTTAATGGTTCCTTGCAGAGTAAAAGCAGTATCCCAAAAGAAGCATTCTTTGCCAGGAGGTCAATAAAATTAGCAAATTTGCACCAGTAAATTAGTGTTGAGTGTGTCCAACTGTGGCCCTCTGCTTTTTGCAGATGATGTGTTGATGTCCTGTTGATGTCGCCTCTTTGTTATGGGACTTTCAGTGACAGTTTGTGGCAAAGTGTGAAGCTGCTTGGATGAGAGTCAGCACTTCTAATTATTCACAGCAACACTGGCCTGCTGCAAGTGTTTTTTTTCCCCACTGCACTGCATAGAGAGGTAAACTAGTTTACCTAAACTGGTCATGAATATTCAAACTTTAAGAACACGCTCTAATAACTCTAAATTCTTTAAAATATAAGCTTTCAACCAGCTCACCAGTGGAATGGAAAGCTTTTTGCTTGAAGCAGCCACAGGAAAAGTTCACTTTACATCTGCACTAACACAACAATCAGTAGACAGTAAAAGTGTAACAATTCTAAACCACAGGTTTTTAGAGTAAAACTCCAAATTGCAGACATAGATGTTTCAAGTGAAACCATGTAATTTGTTTAGCAAGAACAGACTAGTGGAAAAACCCTGTTCAAGGCTGTGCTAGCTTGGTCCATGTTGGACATGAGCTTTCATGATTGTTGGTCAAGGAACAAATTAGCCTTTTAGTTCTCATCCAGTTTATGTTTCGGCTGACTTTTTACAAACAAACACAGTGCTGGAACATTAAGTCATATGACTGGCAGGAAACACACTGGAGAGTTTTGTCAGTGTTACTAGTATGGTAAGTCTACCTACATAAATATATGCAGATCCTCTAAAGAGATCTCTTCCAGTCAAGTTACTTAGTCCAAAGTTTAATGGACAGATTTCCAACCATCATAAACAAGTAAATGCACCAGAGTTTGTTTAGCCTACACCAAGCATGTTGGGTGTGAAAACATCAAGCGATCTCACTCAGTAGTGTAAGATAAAGTGAGAGATCGACTGAAGTAAACTAGTACTGTGTCAACACCATTGCCGATAGCGTACAAGACTGTTGTGGTTAAAAAGGAGAAGAGTTTGAAAGAGAAGCTCTTGATTTAATCAGTACTTCAAACACACAAAACCTAATTAGGAATGAGAAAAAAGAGATTTAGAAAATAAGTGGACAAAATCAGTGTCCTTGGCAAGGCTTCTGGCTCACCCATGGGGACAAAGAGAGGAATTCAGATACCTCAAAGGATCTCTGAGTGGAACCCCCTAACTCCTTCATGTTGAACAAGTTGTGGTCCTTTAGCATCTGATCAGTAGTTCTCCATTTCACAGCCATCTCCAGTGGCCGACCGAGAGAAGCTGTTGATGTCTTCTGTAGATTTCTCTCTACATGGTCATAATCAAAGTTGACCAACAGAAAAGATACTGAAAGAACAAATGATTCCTCTGTCTCCGCGTTTGTTTTCGCTCTCTCTCTTTGCCCTTCATGTATCTCTGTCTGTCACTCAACATTTTCTTTCAGGAAGAGTGACCGACTCGGGATAAACAAAAGGAAAAGGATCTACTCTCCTCTTTCTATAATTCCCCCTTCACCCCTCTTTCTCTCTCACCCGCTTTCCCCTCCTTCTTGCCTTTCTCAAGCTCGATCTCTCACTCTCCCCTACTCCATCCTGCTCTATCCCTCTCATTCTTAAATCTCCCTCTCCTAAAAACAAAATCCTCTTAACTCTCCGCCACCTCCTCATCTCCACAATCTAATTACCGAGACCTGCCGTGAAGAGAGGGATGAAGGGAGGAATAGAGAGGGAGAAAAAGCAAAAGGCAGAGAGAGGAGAGTGGAGGTTGTTAGTATGGTTACTATGTCAGTGTTTTTCATGACTGTAAAGCACTTTGAAATAGGAGTGAGACAAAGACATAAGACTAGATGTTGGTAAGATTTGTAATTTTCTGATTACAGTGTCATTACAAGATCTTAATTCTTGTACTAAAATCAAAAGGATTCACTGGTGATTCATTGGTGGTAGGGCTGTTTTTCTACCAAATCCTTTTTGGCGTATCACAAAAGAAGGCTACACTTTAAAAGATAATAAGCAACAGCACTTGACCTAAATAAAACAATTCATCAGAAAATCTCCAATCCATGAATACTAGACAGTGAATCTAATGGCATATTTAATAGTGTCTTTCAGTACTTGAACTTTCTCAGTATTTTGCTATGTACCAAAAAAAAAAAGTATTGAAGTTTGATACACAGCCTTAGGCATGACAAATATGGAGGGATGGAAGAGAAAAAAATTGAAGAAAAGGATGTGAAAACTGAGAAAGACTAATAAAAACAGAACCTGTGGACTTCTCAAACTTCCTGGATCATTTCCCATCAGTACCTGAAGAAACATGCACCAACCACTACAACTGCTCGAACTACTGGTGACGCAAGAGTAAAAGTTGGGTAAAGCAGTGGAAGTGAAAAACATAAGTAAAAAAAAAAAAAAAAAAAAAAAAAAAAAAAAAAAAAAAACAAAAAAGGAAAGAAAAAAAAAAAACAGGCTGTGTTGTATAGTGGATTTGAAGAAGATAAGCTACACGTTGTACACACATCAGTTTT
>VUQI01009165.1:7941-27603 GCA_015106735.1 Paratilapia polleni | reverse complement strand
CTTTTCCTCATTAAATAAGATTTGGTTCAGGTGATCATCTCATCAGTACCTTATTAGGTAGAAACAGGTGTGCTTGTGTTGGAATTCAAGAGACACTGGAATGGAATGACTGTTGTATATGTAGAGATGCTGATTTCTGAAAAATTTGAAGTGCTCTCTTAATTTTTTCCAGAGCTGTATATACACAGTATATGTACACTGCAATATTTTCATCCCCGAGCAACGGTCTCAATCACAGTTGTGTTACCCCATTCTCATGACGGAAGTGGGGGCACCTACATCATCTACCTCTTTGCTTTCCTAAAAACTATAAAATATTTTCTTTTCAGCAGCAAAGTGTGGAGGAAAGTACCATAAGTGTGGCGGCAAAGCCCACAGTGGAGCTATACCTGAGCATTTTCTGACATCCAGCACTGACTAGCTTGCAGCCTAGCACAGTGGTGGTTTGCTTAAAATAGAAAAGCTCCTCTTAAAAATATAGCTACAGGGGCCTTGAAGGAACTGCAGTTACTATCTTGCTGTGCACACTTACTCCTGAGGCATCTCTGCCTTGGGAGGACAAAATGCTTTTGGGTTTCCGTGGAAGCAACTGCCAAAAATGTTTCATTATTTTTCATCGTTTCGTCGTGGCTGCATAGCTGACAGGCAGCATGTGGCTCCTAAACTTATGAAGATTTCACCAAGCAAGCTATCTCTGATGTGTACTTTATACAGAGAGGGTTATTAATTTTCCCAATTTCAAATAACATCTTACAGAAAATCCATTTTTAACCTTTCAGTTTTTCCCCCTTTTTCAGTATGGATGAATACAGTATGTATAAGAGATGAATCCTCTATTTATGCAGTGGTCATGTTGTGAATTTCAGCATCAAAGAAGGCTTTATTTTCTCCCCCAAAATCCAAGGTTACTGCTCCGGTATGTGACCCACATTCTAAACACTTCACACAATAATGGCTTATGTCAGAGCTCAGAGTGTGCACCCAGGAATAAATAAATGAAACTATGCTAAGAATTATTGGTAATAGCAGGATCCAAATTATGCTTTTCTAATGTTGGAGAGATTTGTTCACCCTTTCATTGTTTCTCTGTGACTCTCATGCTGTGTTACTGCCTGTAATTAGTGCAGCACGGACATTATGCAGACGCCCCTACAGGAGGTGAAGATGAGACCACTTCAGTCTCATTAAATATGCATATTTGTCTTTAATTAGGAGGTATTCGTTTGCAAGTACAACATCCCCCCTTGCTCTGATTTTACTCTGCACCTGCTTTCAGAGGTTGTATGGAGGCCTGCTGACTGGGATGAAGCAAATAGACTGTCAACACTCCTCACAGGGACCTTCCATTAGGCTGTCTCTTTCAGTGGCGCACACCCCCGAGGCTATGAAGCATTTTGCTCTCTTACTGCCGCACACTGCCTCTCCTTCTTTGTCCATCGAACGAAACAGCCTCTTCACCTTCTACAGTTCTGTCTCTGTATTTTTATTGCGCCAGCTTTCCTTTCTTCCCCCAAGAACCTTATTTTCAGTCTGTCCTTATAAAAATGTCAATGCATTGAAATAACAGAAGGCCTGGTACCATCAACCAAATGTGATTACTGTAGTTAGAACCCAGGGACAGAAATGTACTTATATCTGCATCTGGGTGAGATATTCAGTGCCGTTTGCTCAGTGTGCACAGAAATGGGCAAAATAAATGAAAGAATGCAGGATGCTTCATGGCAAATTCTCAAACTGGTAGTCAAGACCCAACAAAAGGAAATGCAAAGATAGGTTTCAAAAGTAGAAAAAGCAGAATTCTGATACGAAAATTGTTTTCTTTTTGTTTTTTCTTTTGAATTACTGGGTAATTTTCCCTCTGCAGGCCCTCCAAAATCATTCAAATAAATCAAGGAAAAGAAATCATTGTTTGATTGAACTGGACCCTGCAACCTTGCCTCTTAAAGTTAACAATGCACTAAATTGCTGCAGGGATTATTTTTACTGGCACTTTTTCTTTAATCTGACACACTATTTCCCTATATAAAGCACAAGAAATTGTCATTGTATTTGTATTATTAACACTGAGATGTAGTCCATGGCATCCCAATTAGCTTCTTTGTGCTGCTCTCCTTTGTGCACCTTGAACAAAATATTTTCTCTTACATGTTCTTTTTCATATATTTTAAAGATCGTAGGGGTAGTTTGTTGATTGTGACACTGGGGAATATAAACAATGGAGTGCATCATATATTAAATTATCATGTATGCAGTTTGTTTACACACACACTGTAAGCTACCACAGGGAAACAGTACTTGGATAAATCACAGATGTGACTAAGCAACAGGTAACTTTGGAACTAGGGATATACAGTACTGTGCAAAACTCTTGAGCTACCCCTCATTTCTTTATATTTTGCTTTAAAGGAGCCAGACTGTCTTGTCATTTTCAATGTGGTCTTGAGGAATAGTTCTCCAGACTTTCTGAAGATTGTTCAAAGTTTTTCATTGGACATTGGCTGCTTTTTCACTCATTTTCAGTCTAGTCCTTGTACCCATCCATTTTCAGAGGAATGTTTTCTTTTTTTTTGTTTCTTTGTTAAACCACTTAACACTGACCTATGAATCATTAAAGCATAAAAAAAGAACCTAATTCAAGGGATGAAAAAGTGTTGTGTCTACAGATAACAGACAACTTAGCAAAGAACCAATTTTAAATTGTATCTTTAGGATCTTTGTTTGCAAAAACACATAATTTGTTTCCATTTCTTTAGTTGAATCTATAATAAAATGCCAAAGATAACACAGTTTGACAGGCATAAAATAGCATTTTTGCACCAACAAGGTGATTTTCAAATAGCTATTAGCTGAAAACTGGGCATATCTCGACATGGTGTGCAGTGTGTTCTTAAAAAATTAGAGAAAAGTGGACAAGTGGAGGACAAAAGAAGAAGCAGCAGGTCTAAAAACTGTCAACAGCAGATGAACAGAACCTGAAAGTCGTGTCCTTAAATAGGAAAAAATCCAGCAAAGACCTGACACGGGACCTGAGAGATGCATCTGGTCCGTCAGCTGATCCATCTACTGTTTGCTGAAGCCTCATCAGAAATGGTCTCAATGTAAGGGTGGCTGACATGAAGCCATTGTTATGGAAGCGAAAACAGGAAGAAAAGGCTGAGGCATGCCAAATTACACAAGAACTGGGCTGGAAATCAGACATCATTCTTATGGAGTGATGAATCCAAATTTGAAATTTTTGGTTCAAATCGTCAATATGTACAAAGGAGGTCAGGAGAGAAGTACAACAGTGAGTGTCTGCAGCCATCTGTAAAACATAGTGGAGGCTCTGTCATGGTTTGGGCTGCATTTCAGACAGTGGTGTTGGAGATCTTCTCAAAATTGATGGAATTATGAACACAGAAAAGTACCATCAGATTTTGATCCACCATGCAGCACCATCTGAAAAGCATCTGATTAGCAACGGCTTCAGTTATCAGCATAAAAATGATCCCAAACACACTGCCAATGGAGTAAAAGCATAACTGGACAGCAGTGGTGTTCTGGCAGGACAAGCAAGGCACGCAGTGCTTGCCTTGTCAAATCTAAAAATAGACATCAATTAAAACATACCAAAGTAAAGCGATCTCTCTCCTTTCATTTCAGACAGCGCTCTGTCATAAAGCTCCTTGCCTGTTTGCAACTATCCTTTACATTACTGCCATCTTGTGTCCACAGTTGGCTATTGTCTCTGAAAGCTCTGCTTCCGTTGGAACGCATTTCAAACTGTAGAGTTTATTCATTTTATGGGCATGTCCCATTAACAATGACTTGAGCTGGGCCAGCTGAGAAGCCAGTAACTTTTTTCTGGTTGTTTGCGCATGCGCATTGTGGATAAACCTCTGGTCTTTGACATTAAACTAATGGGAGACCAGCGTGCAAGGCAACCTGCTGCTGGCTCTGCTTCCACTGCTCTGAGATCAGTTACAATCTGTGCTTTGTGTGGAAACACAGATAGCATGAGCAAGTAAATGAGTTTCTGTGATTTATCATCGTAACTGATGAGTTTCCTCTTACTAACCATCCTGAACAATATGTGCGATGTAACGAGTCTGAAAAAGTTTTTTGATAACTCCTATAGTACATGATTAAAGAAAGCCTTGATGATGGAGAGGGGACGTCAGCTCTTACCATGTCCGGCTTAATAAAACTTGCCAGTTGAACAGGTGCAGGCTCCTCCAGCACTTTCAGCATCTATGAGAAATCATTTGGTTGAATGAATGTATTAAGTTTAACCAGCTGTTTTGCCAACACACCACCTTAATCCCCCTGTAAACACTGACAGCTAACCATGTCACACACTGCTCAAGCCTATTAATTCAGCTGATTTTTTTTGTTATTAATATATTTTAATATATACTTTTTTTTATCAATATGTAGGCCTGTATTTCTGAGCTCATGAACAACTGTTTTTGTTTTTTTGTTTTTTGTTCAGAGATACGTGGTCCTCAAAGGACAGCTACTACAAACATATCATTTTATAGAATACAATGCTAGACATTAAACAGAACCTTAAACATCTGCAGCAGTATTAATCCATTTAATGCTGATGGGCATTTCAGCCCAATAATTATTTTTACTTTGGTACTTTATGTACAATTTTCTAATAATACAGTTTTATGCGTAATGAAGCATTTTCATAGTGGTTTATTCCTTCTTTTCCTAAAGGAATGTTCTGAAAAAACTCATCATTGTCAGCTAATAGTAAATATTTTTTGGTAATATAGTAGATATTTATTTAACTATAGAAGTAATAATTTATTCCAATTCTTCAGCCAAGAAGGAGTGCGTCTCTGCTTGCCTTTCTGTAAAAG
Organism: Paratilapia polleni; assembly: GCA_015106735.1. Lineage (NCBI taxonomy): Eukaryota > Metazoa > Chordata > Actinopteri > Cichliformes > Cichlidae > Paratilapia > Paratilapia polleni. Next base: position 22,753 of record VUQI01009165.1, on the reverse strand, counting down.
TCACCGCACGCCACTGCTGGACAGTGTTCCATGTTTTTCTATCAGTCATGGATTGGCCTCCCCAGAGCCCAGACCTCAACATTATTGAAGCAGTGTGGGATCATCTTGACAGAGAACGGGAAAAAAGGCAGCCAACATCCAAAGAAGAGCTTTCAAATGTCTTTCAAGAAGCCTGGAGAACTATTCCTGAAGACTACTTAAAGAAATTACAAGAAAGCTTTCCTAAGAGAGCTCAGACTGTATTGACGAATAAAGGTGGCCATACCAAATATTGACTTTCAAGCTTGTTAGAATTGTGCAAAGTCTGTTTTTGCTTCATATAGTGTATTTCACTGCACCTATTTCCCATTTTCATAGCAAAATATAAAGAAATTAGGGATGGTTCAAGACTTTTGCACAGTATTGTGTTTTAGTGATATAGCAAAACAATTAACTGCTCACCTACACCGTTACTGAACCAGTGAAATTAGCAATAGACTCTTTAAGTCTGTAAACTCTACAGAGTAGCTTTGCATGATTCACAGTTCAAGATAATCCTTATTTATCTTATACTGGCAACTACTCTCTGAAACAAGCAGTTTTAACTCCTCTCCATTTAAGGTGACCTTCCCTTTAAGCAAGGTCTTCTGATTGGTGGGAGGGGCTGCCCTACTCACAGCCAGAGCTGTGTGCCTGAGATGACCGTTAAGACATCCCCTCTCTTTGACATCATACATAGCCATGAGTAGTAAAAACCAGTTCCAAAACTGTTCCAAACCAAGCATTTAGTCACACATAAGCTTACCTCGATTTTTGAAACTTTGACCATGTTTAATAATAATATGCACCCCGCCCCCATTGTAACAGTATATGACAGAAAACATGGAAACGCATGACTGAACCAATTTAAAAGAGAACAAACAAAAAAAGGCTGGGAACCACAGGCATATATAGAAGGATACCACTGGAGTTACTGTTAATTTGGGAACAACGATTTCATTACCTACAACATATTTTAACACATTTCTTGTACTTAATTTTACAACAGACATAACTGTAATTAAATGCCAAAGAACAGCCATGAACTTAGAGGGCAGTAAAGACAGATCTAAATAACCCGCCACTCAAACATTTAAGATCAGTGGAAGCTGGTTTTTTTTCTTGCTGTTGCTTGCTTATGAATCACATTTACAGCCTCTCCAGAAATCAAGTATCAATAATAAAAGCACCTTCATCTTGGCTGCTGATCAATATCTATATGACCAGCGCCCAGCCAAACACTGCACTGCAATTGTTCCTGACTTGTCTCAGCGATATCTAATGGCCAGTCAGCAAAGCTCACACAAGCATTCAATCACAACAAAAACACTGTGAACAAATGCACCACTTGAAATCTGGACAACCCAAACCTCCAAATAGAAGACTTTCTGCTGTGTTCCCTTAAATTTGTCCGCCTTTGACTTTCAAGCACTCTTCCTGGTTACATTGCTGAAGGCACGGCCGGCTTAAATCCTCTCCTCTTTGAGACAAAATCAGATAATGAGTAAATCACATAATGCAAAACATGCAAGTAGAGAAGGAATGCTATTATATGACAACAAAATGCAGTAGCCTCTTCTCAGAGAATGCAAACAAATTCCACAGGAAGGTTACTCTATATTTTGTGTTTTAAATAACATTATTTATTTAAAAACATGGTTTTTGTGGTGAAATAGAAGCTGAACTTGTTCTGATAGTCCCAAGGATACCAAGAGACAAAGATAACAAAAGGACAGTAAATTCATAATGTATCCTCAATCCGTAATGAAGCGTACTCTAACAGGAGCTTTTTGCAGTTGGTTCAGAAACCAAATGAGCCATAGAAGGAAAAAAACATTCAAGGCCAAATTTTACCACACTGGTTACCCAAATGGCTACTGCATGTGCATGAAAGACACATTTTGATTAATTCATTCCCATCTCTTGATTAATTTGCGCCAAATGATTTAGGTGTAAAAATCGACAGCGTCGATAGCCCACAATGAAAGGTAAGAAAATCACTGAATTAAAGCAGCTCATTTGGACCAATAACTCAACTTTTACCAGCTTAGATTTTTTTTTTCAGTGTTATATCCACAAATAAAATTTTAAAAATCTGGTTGGTAGAAGAAAAATCCTGAGGGAGTTTACTTTCAGCTGCCCAAAGCACAGCGCTGTTTGATGTGTGAAATATGATGAAACTTGTGTTATCTTTTAAATCAACGCATTAATTATTACATGACTTCAGAAATAGAAAGTGATGCCAGCCTCGGTGATTTTATTTATTTCAAGGCCAGAATCATTTGTACTTGAGTTCGTTTCTGTGGCTGAGTTTAATCTTCACCCAGCCTGAAATGCCATGCCAGATTTATGTAAACAATCAGAGTAAGAGCTTCATTTTATATCCAGAATGCCCAGACTTTAGAGAACCAAGTAAATCAAAATAATCGACTGAAACAGAACCCATCCAGCCGTACCACAGTTTCCTTCTTTATTCCTCATTTTCCCTGCTTGTCCTCCTAACTTGTGTCATGTCATATCTATCTTTTCACTCCATAGCCAGAGTTCTGAATTGCAAGGCAGCACACGTCCAAAAAGAGGTGGGTCCAACTGAAATGACTCCTGAAATATCCATCACCGCAAATTACATCTTTGGTAGTGCTGATTCCCTCTTTTGGGCTAATCAAGTTATATGCCCCTGCACAACTACCAAGACGCCTGCTAATGTCTTTTAATTTGCAAAGATAATTACAACAAGGTTCCACTTGAAAATCCATACAAGCCAGCAAACTGAGCCAAAATCGACCAATCCACCGGGATAATTACTTCTCCCTTAGACTCTCTAATGTATAGATATATCTCAAGGGGCTAATGGCACTGATCAAAACGATTTCTGCAATAACAAATCAGTCAGCGTTGACATGACATGTGTACAGGAAATAAAATATGCATTTGTGTGCAATTGCCTATAAATACTAACGTGCTTAGGATCTCTCCTATTCAGTGCATCAGAAATACCACAATTTGCATTTGGTGCCTAAAGGTTCATGAAAACCAGGCTAGGCTGTGCTCAACATTATACAATGTGCAAAAAGCCACTGCAACATAGGCTGCTGAGAGCAGAACATGTTGTGAGTGTTGTTATCTTAAGGTGAAAGACACACGTGTGCTCATGCTCACTCATATGCATGCAAGGCGAGTGAGAGAAACAATAGAGGAGCAGGTTGAGGGAGTCTTAGTGGCAAGGAGAGTCTAGACATAATGAGTTTAATAACGTACAATGTTCATTAAAACATAGCTCACAGCCTCTCCGGAGGTGTCATTCCTGTCAGATTAGTGGTGCTGAGATATGGCTGGTGCTGAGCGGAAGCAGCCCATATGGTCTGTCTGCTTGACAACACTGTGACCCACCACAGATGTGCTGTTTTTCTCTCCCCTGGTGTTATTCTCAGCTTCTTTGACACACCTGTGTTTTCTCCCTAGCTGCACAATAACATCCAACATATGAGACTTTTGGAATCGCCCTCTGAGTTAACAGAGCAGCCACAAAACACATTTTGGCTTTAGTAGGAAGGCTGGCTTCCTTCTGGGCATTATTAAAATGGTGATAACCTAAAGAAAAAGACAAATTAATCCAGTGCAGTGTTTGCATGCTGATGTTTCTAAAATGAGGATAGAGATATGGCTTTTTGCAACTTTCTCTTATTATAGATTTTGGAATTGCTGTCTGAAGTTTTTCCAGTCAAAGAAGTTCTGAATTATTGTAACACATACAATATGCAACCTCCGGGGCAGGAAAAAGTAGCCAACAACTGCAGTTCCTCAAGTGGCCAACTGAAGCTGGCTCCAAAAGTGAGTCAGTCCCCAAAGAATCTCATGTTAAAATGCCCAGCTTTGCAGCAGAAAAAAACATGTCTACAGCCTGGTACAAAAAGGGTTTTGGTTTCTTTCTTCATAACAACTGTACATGTGCTGGTATTTTTTATAACTTACCTGTTACACTGCAAGGTAAAGACCATACACTATTCGGGAGAAAACCCCAACAAATAGATGATCCCCTATGAGTAAGCACTTCGTGACAGTAGGAAGGAAAAACTCCCTTTTAATAGGAAGAAACCTCTGGCAGAACCAGGCTCAGGGAGGGGCAGCCATCTGCCACGACCGGGTGGGGGGTGAGGGGAAAGAGAAAAGAAAAAGGACAGCATAGGGAGACAGGATGGAACACACACTACGGGAGAGAGAAGACAAACTTTAATGACATGCTGCAGTGGTACATGAACACCTGGGGAGTGAAAGGAGGTGAGTAGAGAATAAGTGCTCAGTGTATCACAGGAAGTCCCGCAGCAGTCTAAGCCTATAGCAACATAACTAAAGGATGGTTCAGGGTCACCTGACCCAGCCCTAACTATAAACTTTATCAAAAAAGAGAGTTTTGTGTCTAATCTTAAAAGTAGAGAGGGTGTCTGTCTCCCAAATCCAAACTGGGAGCTGGTTCCAAGGAGAGGGAAGTGATAGCTGAAGGCTCTGCCTCCCATTCTACTTTTAGAAACTCTAGGAACCACCAGTAATTGCATCCTGTACAGAAGGTGCAATCTGAAAGACGTAGGAGAGTGCAAGATGGTGTCAGGGGAGAATGTAGCTTGGCAGCATTGGATGGTAGCCTGTAGGATGACTGGAAATCAAGAAGAAGAAGTGAGTGAAGGCAGAGGACAGGATTAAACAGTGGAAATTAAAGAAATAAGAATGTTGTGTTCAAGGAGGAGTTGAGACTGGCTCTGCGTGGTTGGGAAGAGTTACCAGATGACTGGGAAAGTACAGCTGAAGTGGCGAGGGAAACGCCAAGAAGGTGTTTAGTGTGTCCTATGAACAGGGGAAAGAAGACAAGGTGACTTGGAGAAAGAGCACTAGATGTTGCTTTGAAAGTGTTGATGGAGAAGTATAGAGAAGGTAGGAAGGAGTTGCACTGTATCTTTGTGGATCTAGAGAAAGCATATGATAGGGTGCTAAGGGAGGAACTGTGGTACTGCATGAGGAAGTAGGGAGTGGCAGAGAAGTATGTGAGGATGGCGCAGGACATGTATGAGGACAGCAAGACAGTGGTGAGGTGTGCGGTAGGAGTGACAGATAGATTCAAGGTGGGGGTGGGGTTACATCAGGGATCGGCTCTGAGCGCCTTCATGTTTGCAGTGGTGATGGACTGGTTGACAGATGAGGTCAGGCAAGAATTTCGTAGACTATGATGTTTGCAGACGACATTGTGATCTGTAATGAAAGTCGGGAGCAGGTGGAAGAGAGCCTGGAGAGGTGGAGGTATGTTCTGGAGAGAAGAGGAATGAAAGTCAGTAGAAGCAAGACAGAATACACGTGTGTGAAGGAGAGTGAGACAGGTGTAAAGGTGAGGAAAGAGCAGAGGTAGTGAATGTGGATCGTTTAAGTACCTGGGGTCAACCATCCAAAGCAACAGACGAGAGAGGTGAAGAAGTGAGTGCAGGCAGAGTGGAGCGAGTGGAGACAAGTGTCAGGGGTGATTTGTGACAGAAGGATAGCAGCAATAGTGAAAGGGAAGATTTACAAGATGGTAGTGTGACCAGCTATGATGTATGGTTTGGAGATAGTGGCGCTAACAAAATGCTTTTCATTGGGAGTGATCAAGAAGGACAGGCTTAGAAGAGCCTCTCTGACTTTGGAGACAAAGTTAGAGAGGCAAGGCTGAGATGGTTTGGACATGTACAGAAGAGGAATAGTGAATATACTGGGCAAAGGATGTTGAAGATGGAGCTGCCAGGCAGGAGGGAAAGAGGAAGAGCACAGATAAGATTCATGGATGTAGTGAAGGAGGACATGCAGAGGGTTGGTGTGACAGAAGAGGATGCTAGGGATAGGGTGAGATGGAGGCAGATGATTCGCTGTGGCGACCCCTAAAGGGAGCAGCCAAAAGAAGAAGAAGGAACCACAAGTAAGCCTGCAGTCTGAGAGTGAAATGCTCTATTGGGATACTATGAGGTCTATGGGGGCCTCATTATTCAAGACTTTGTATTTGAGGAGAAGGATTTCAAATTCAATTCTAGATTTAGCTATTATGGGTGAAATATGATCCCTCTTTCTTGTCCCTGTTAGTACTTAAGCTGCAGCATTTTGGATCAACTGAAGCCTTTTCAGGGACCTTTTAGAACAATCCGATAATAATGAATTACAATAGTCCAGCCTAGAACTAACAAATGGTGGACTAGTTTTTCAGCATCACTCTGAGACAGGATGTTTCTAATTTTAGCAAAATTTCACAGATGGAAGAAGGCAGTCCTACATATTTGTTCAATGAGCACTTTGAAGGATATATCCTGGTCAAAAATGACTTCATGATTCCTCACAGTGTTACTGGAGGCCAAGGTAATGCCATCCAGAGTAAGAATTTGTTTAGACACCATGTTCCTGAGATTTGTAGGGCTGAGTACAATAACCTCAGTTTTGTCTAAATTTAGGAGAAGAAAATTACAGGACATCCAGGCCTTTGTGTCTTCAAGACATGCCTGCAGTTTAACTAATTAATTTGTGTCATCTGGCTTCATAGATAAGTATAATTGGATATCATCTGCATAGAAATGAAAATGTATGCAGTGTTTTCTAATAATATTGCCTAAGGGAAGCATATATAATATAAACAGTATTGGTCCCAGCACAGAACCCTGTGGAACTTTGTGACTAACTGCTGTATGTGAAGAAGTGGATGCTGAAACATGCGGCTATAGCTGATCACTGTCTGCTTGGCTTCAGCTCTGCTAATCTGAGTCACTGGACTGAACTTCTTTACCTCGTTTTTGATGTTGGTGCCTTTATGAGCATTTTTAATGCAATTATCTGACAAATAATCTGGCCCATCCAAGACGTCTGTGCTAAAGTTCTAGGGAGTGAAATTCTAGTATTTTATTAGTCTGTTACTTAGCACTAATTTGCAGGTATCTATTTCTGTGCAAAGCACTCATAGAGTCTATTGATGTACCTTGTACAAGTTAATTTGCATCAACACTCTACCTTCTTGCCTAAATATGTTCAGTTTTGGATTTAAACAAAAAAGATGGAGACATATTTAAAAGATTTAAAAATGAGAGTTCACAAATATTTGGATGATGCCATCTTTCATTCTATAGCTGTTTTCACCCAAGCACTGCAGCCCTGAACTTTTTTAGACATCACCTGAAAGAGGTGCACTTGAAAATGCAAATATCCAGTCAGATGTTAGTTGGTCTTTAACCTGCTAACTCCTGAGTAAGAAGGAGATGTCGCATTGTGCAAATGGTGCAGTCTGGAAGATTCATAGATAACAAGAGCATGTATGCTCCCTCCTGCACGCTCTCTTCAGGCAGTATTTCCAGTAGTGTGAATGCATCTGAAGCTGACTTTTTCTTGTTGTGTGCTACAAGCAAGAAAGGAAAACTGTGGAAAATATCCCAAGCTGATTCTCCCAAAATGGTGAATTTTCATGTGTAAAAACAGCTTGAGATACAAGGCGGTTACAAATTAAGGAAAACAAACAACAGAATGTGTCTTATGCCACAGTCACACTAGGGAAAACAGTGGTTGGAGACCGTGGCACTACCAACATTATTTCAACCCTCTCCAATGAACTTGCAATGAACTTGATTTGAAATGGCTGCTTCAAAGACTAGGACCAGGACTGCAACCACTTGCAGTCAGTTGCCAACTTCAAAGTGACTTTGAAAACAGCAAGAAAATGGCAGTAAGATGGAGTCAGTCTGCTATCAAACTGCTATCAGTTTGTGATGGAACGGGGTCAAGTTGGCAATTATATGCAATCTGTTTGTAATAATGAATGATTAACTGTGATAAATCAGTGAAAATTGCAAATCTTTTACACTGCATAGACAGAAATTCACATTAAACAAAACAGTTCAATGGCCATGTGTAAAAAATTAAGATACAGAGTGGTTACAAATAAAGGAAAACAAACAACAGAATGTGTCTTAGTAAGGGGTTGAGTCACCTCTTGCCACCAGAATACCCTCAGTGCACCGTGGCATTAATCCTCCCTGCCTACAGAACTCTATTGTAAAGATTGACCAACACTGTTGCAAAACATATTCCCTGATGTTATGATGATGATGGTGGAGAGTGCCTTTACCATTTTAAAAATCAAAACTATTACTACTGTTACTAACGTGATGGCCAGAATACACAGGATTATCAAAGGAATCACATTTTCAAATGTTACACAGGCATGTTTGTTTTGCATTGACCTGAAAACACAGAGAACAGGCTTCTCCTGCTGATGCCAGCATGTGATTATGTTCTGACCGCAAAAGACCCGGGGTGAAGATAAGAAAAAGTTTGTGGTTTTGGTCAAATAAGTTAAGCAAACATGTCCTGTCTTGTCCTTGAAGTCAGCATTGACTTATTCAATATTTAAACAAGACCTTAAAGGTACACTCATTAAAATTTCAGTGCCCTCAGTCAGTGGTGGTAACTCCAAGAACATCTCAATGATACAAGTCCCAGAGTTAGGTTCGAAATAACTAGTGTATCAATCACTCAAGGTAGGAAACATGATTTGATCTGCTATTCCTTTAAAAATACCAGTGAGCAAGTTTCTGTATTTCTCTAGCTGTTCACCCATGATTAGTTTAAAGTGATATATATTTTTTCCTTTATGTTTAAAACAGCACCAATTCTCCTTGGCTCACAGTCTTTCTTTCCAGGTAGATTGTTTAATCATCTTGAGGAACGTTTGTGGGTTTAAGCTGCCTGTGAGTTTTCTTTCTCTTCATGTAATCTCAAACTGACACCACAATGTTCAGATGGGGACTCTGTGGGGGCCACACCATCTGTTGTATGACTCCTTGTTCTTCTTGTGGCTGAAGAGATTTCTTCATGACACCAACTGTATGTTTCGACTTGTTGTCATGCTGCAGAGTCAGTGTGAGCTCGATCAGATGCCTCCCTGATGGTATTGTGCGATGGAAACATCTTTAGTGCCGAAATCCTTTGCATAGTGCTGGGATTAATTTTTCAGGGTAACATTTATAAGCCCAAGTGTATCACAGATTTTCATATAATTGTATATGTATGGATAGAGGGCAGTTTTTAGGCATAAGCCGCCATCTGGAAGGTCCAAAGAGAAGGAAGGAATAATTTTTAATTGTTCCCAATCTGCAGTTGAAAATCTGTCACTATACTCCAACCCTTATATTGTTTAAAAGACACCTGCCCTAAATCACCTGATACTGAGAGGAGGAAGGACACTCTGCTGGGGGCTGACTCATACTCTCATATAATCTGGCTGCTGCTTTTGCGACGGCCTTGGTTCATTCACTCACACTGATGTTTAAGATCATATATGAGTAACTGGGTTACTAGTATGTTCCATGAAAACATTATTATACGATTCATATCAGAATATATGTGCAGATGTGTCCTCAACTTGAGTCATGTAGACAGTGAGTCAGTGTTTTATATACAGTATATGATATGCAATTTTTCTGATGGTGCCCAAACTTTTGCATGCTGCATTACAAGCTTGTATTTATCTTATAGAGCTACATATGTATTGTATATAATATCCTGTCCAAAAAAAGACATTTACAAGGAATTTTGATTTTTACTTGAAATCCTACGTGCCATAAAATGCTGTTTTTTTTTTTAAAATAAATTGTTGTTGCAATCATTGCACTTATATAGCTGTTCCATTCTTTCATATCACATCCTATGTTCTTTCCTGTGAATGTGAAGATCAATGGCTGACTCCCCACCAAACTACTGCAACCTGCTGTGTGTAGAGACAAAAACTTACGCGTGTAAATGTGAGGTGCATTCAAAAAGTTCTGGGAATTGGCCTGTATAAGTCAATGCCTGATTTAAATTTACTCTTCAACGTCATCTTCTCATGCACTCCCTGACCACTTTCAGCAAGGCTGCTCCTTTTTGTTCGTTCCCTGGAACTCTCTTTGTGCCTGCACTTGCACCTCTGCAGTTTCCCCATGGATCTCAAGCTTGGGCAGAGAACAAACATCAATGTCTCCTTCAAACTGATCCGACCTTTGTAGATAGGATCATCGGTGGTGATGAGAGCTGGGTCCCTGGCAGTTTTCAGTTGAAGAGTTCACACTTTCTAGGCCCAAGGCAGGAGCAGGACCAGGGGCACGCTTTTCCCTTCTTTCGACATTCACGAGGTTGTGCACCATGATTTCATCCCCCAGGGTGAGACTGTCAATGCAGAGTTCTACTGTAATGTCCTGAGTCAACTGGGGGAGAAAATGCAGTGAAAAAAAACCTGAACTTTTGTGCATGCAATTGTGCCATAATGAACCAAAGTTTTGTGGCCAAAAAAAAACAAACCCCATAATCTTCACTCACTACCAGCTGTACGCTGTTATTGCCAGAATCACCTCCCTTCAACGTCGTCCTTTTTCCTAGAATGAAAATCACATTGAAAAATCATCACTTTGACACAGTTAAGGGTTTCCAGGGAGTGTGCTAAAAATAGCAGCAGCACTGGAAGCTGTCCAGACATGCACGAGAAGATGATTTTGAAGGGAAAAATGAAACAAATCTAAATCAAAAATGCACTTGATACAATTAAAGACTTAAGGATTGTAACTATATTAAGCTTTATAATTTTCCCAAAAAGATAATGTGGGCAACCACTGAAAATTGGTTGACTTAGCCTCAGGGTAATGGTCATTATTATGGGATATCCAGTCCAGGACTTCATATTATTGTGTACAAATGAAAACAAATTTTAGAAAAGCTCATTAAAAACCAAATCATCATCACAGGATAGCCAGTTGTTTTGAGGCTGCTTTTCAGCTTTCCCTCTTTTGCTCTTCTCATCAACCGTTTGTCAACATGCAACCAAAATCTGCTCAATGGTCAATACTCCTTGAACTGGATATTAACTACTAACAGAAACCAGGAAGCTTCAGGTACTAAATTTATTTTTCCCGTGCCTACAGATGCTATATATTCATATGCACATATCAGTTTATACAGATTACCCCAATCATAACCACAAGGACAGTAAACATGCCTTAGTTGTTAGTTTTCTGCTATGTTCAGTTATTCCTGAGTTTGCAGTCAAGTTCATTAAAATTTTCTTACTATTCTAATGAATAAATAATGCAAGTTTCTCTCAAGACAGGTATTTTTGCATAAATTTGTTGCAAATTAGTAGTATATGAGTGTAATTTATGGTTGCTATTTGGGCAACTGTTCTGTTTTTCCAGATGGTTTGCCTTCCAACAAAAATCTGACTTTGTCACCAAGACAAATTATGGGGAGCTTTTTGCTATTAGACTGTGTGTGAGTGCTGATTTATAGGGTCATCCAACCACTTTTGCCAACACTATATGGAGTATGCACCTGATAAGCAGTTTGTAATTTCAGCTGGATGGAAAGCAATTTCGTTGGAACATGCAAAGCAATGGTGATCAGGTTCAGCGTGGACCCTCCCGTGATGAATGCCACTCTGCTTAGCGGCGCCCACACAGTATGAATATTGGGACATGTGCTACCTATGAATATTTCCTCCTTGAATCGCACTGTATCATTCATACCTTCATATGTATGCATGTCAAGGAAAATGTGCCTTATGTGAAGCATGACTCACAGCAGGGATCCTACTACTGACATTCTTCAGTGGTGTTGATTCCAGTCCTAGCACTGAACACCAGTGGTTTCAAAAACATGTCTAGTTTTTATGGATATAAGTTTCTATCTTAAGTAGCAGCTGTCTGCTCTCACTAATCCTTCTGCTTGATTTAAATGTCAATACCTTCTTCATATGTGCACAGGCATAAATCTGTATCGATGTAGTGGGCAGTCGTGACATCTCAGGGGGCACAAGGTGAATGGATCTCTATGGGATGCATGCTGCTACAGATGATAGACTGGTGGCAGTAACTGCGAGGTCCATGGATTTTAATGCACATCCCCTGGTGAAATGCCATTTGGAAGAAGCAATGCGCCTATGGATTAATCAGCGGAAGGTTCATACTCATGAAACATCCTGCACTTGCATCTTTTCTGGTGGGCCCCGGACTGAAAAACCTTTGGAACTACAAGGATGTGCTGACTGCCTGACAGGCCTGCCAGCGTGGTTTTTCAGTAGATGTGGGAGTCGGAAACTAGGACAGTTAATGGATGACCCAGGGTGCACGCAGATAGATTAATATGAGGGGAGGAGGGTGCACCAAGGAGGATGCCACTCTATTGGGGTGCTGTGCTGTGAAGCAGCTAGAAGGTTGTTTTTTTTTAGATTTATGATGTCTTGCTGGAGGCGTGCGGATAAATGATGGCTGCCTTGTGTATGTGGGACATGCTTGTTGGGCTTGCTCAAATTCAACAGAGAGAGCAAAGAAGCACAGGGGTGCTCTCATATCACCAAGAAATTCATCTCTTCACCAAGGTGCTGTGTTTTCCTCCTCCTCAAGCAGACACAGGTGGTGTTTGAAACAGAATTGAAGTCTAAAGTGTCTGTTTGAAGTATTTTTTTTTTTTTACCCAAGTATCCCCTTTAGCATACTCAGGTTAATGTTGAACTGTTCCATGTTTTAAGAAGAATGCAGGCTCTTGTGAGCATTATCAGTCGATACCGCATTGAAAGTAAGCAATAAATAGCAATTAGTGTGTTTTTTTGAGGGGCAACCATACTTAGAGGGTGGTTTCCAAAATCAATAACCTTGTTAACTGAGTAGCTGCGGCACACTGTTGCACCTCACTGGGCTTGGAATTAGCTATCAGTGGCATGTGTACAATCACGATGGAGAAAATTGAAAGAAAAAAATGCATTCACCCCATGACGCTGATTAACACTGTCACGCTGTGGATGAAAGCGAGGCCAATGCATGGAGGAAATGTAAATAAGCACATTTCACAATAAGCACGTTTCTGTATATAGAAAAATGCCTGCAGTACTTACTTGTTGTAGACCTTTTCCAGTTTCGCCTGTGGGTAGTAACTTTAACACAAGTTGAAATGTCACACAAAGCAGGAGCTAAGGTGGCTCAGTGGTCTCAGGCACTTTTTCTTACCATGTAACCACAAAGTCCTGGGCATGAATCCAGCCAAGGACCTTTATCACGGGTCATTTTTCCTCTCTTTTTCACCCTGATCTCACTTTACAAGTATCTAATTAAAGCAAATTCACAGACTGTATATAAAACATTGACGTAGCCACTGTGATATCACCCAGTCGTTTGTGACATCTGCAGTTTAGCCTAATGATCATTGTCATTTTGATTTCCTGGAGCCAGAGGTAACCATATTTAGAGAAGGGAGTGAATTGTTCAATGCATACATAAAACATATGAGCGCAGCACACAGACATACCTGCTAATGTTAATTCCATTAAAAACGCTTAAAAGTCAAGTCCAGTGCCTTGAATTAGCAGAGGTTACAGCCATTGGCCACAGCTGCCTGTATCAGCATCACCTGTTATACTGGGCAGCCACACCCTTAATTTTTTGCCTTAACAAAATCCAAATGGGTGAGTTACAAAAAATGTACTCCTTGTATAGTTGTAATGAAGGGGAAATTAGCTACAGAGACCAAAACTATCTATCTGTCAATTTCATCTCTGAATTTGAACGCTGACTTGGTTTTGGAGCCTTCAAGAGGCTATTTTTTTTTTTTTGCACTTTTGTGCTGGCTTCATTATTCAGCTCCCCCCAGCTTGCCACTTGAGCAAAGTATCACAAATTACAGTCTGATGTAGGTGTTTACATGTTGCATACAGTTAACGAAAGTTAAGGAAGACAAGAAATGACCCATATAATTTACTTGCAGGTAAATCTCAGTTTCATACAAACTGAATTACTTTCATAGTTTTGGTCCCTGTGTTGAATAGATCTCAAAAGGTGGCCCATGAAATATGTCAGTTTTAAATCCAAATGCCAAAATTTTAAACCCAGTTCCAATATTATGTGCTAGTGAAGGAAGTAGCCTGACCTTTTTGCAGCAAAGTGGATGTGGAGGTCAAGTTAGGGAAAGGTCTTGTAGAGAAAGACTGTATGCGTGCAATTTGGTTATGGTCTCTTTCCTAATAAACCATACCCTTGACCAGTTGTCTTGTCAAGTTAAAAATGTTCTTTACTCATGCATTTATTTATTTATTTATTATCTTCAAATTCAAGAACTTCCACCTTCAGTGAGGTGAGCACAACCTGAAAATGGAGGGCACTGGGGCTGAATGGGCTGCTTTAGGGCCATTTAGAATGAACATGCTGTTGGGGGAGGCCAGAGACGTACATAAAGATGACTACCACAGTGAACTCACTGCTGTAGCTCATTTTACACAGAGGAATGTCAACAACTGCCATGTTGCCTAGAAATACGTGTGTGCAAAAACTGAGCAGTTTGGTTTACGCTTTAATATGTGTTTGTGTATGTGGGCTGTAGGCACTGTGTATGTTATATTATTAGTATATCCTTTACACGTGTCTGTACTGCCTGCCTCAGCGATGCTTTATTGGGTTTATTTTATAAGAAGTGGCTGGATATTAATGAGGCCTAGTATGACTACATAAAGTTTACTGACACCTTCTGTAGTGATTTTGTTCTTTTCTTAACTGGAGTCAGGCTATACTAAGGAAGGCTGTTTGTATTTAATTGATAATTAGTTGTATACACAGGCTGCAATGTACTCTCTATGGAGCAGGAATTTACTGGTCTGGAATTTAATTCTTATGCAAGTAAACCATAACAATATGGGAATTTCTTTCTTTTTTTTTTTTTTAACTCGAGTTTAAATTTCCACAAATCTCTCTCTCTTTTTTTTTTTTTTTTTACCCTTTTTTTTTTTTCAAAA
>VUQI01009164.1:5898-20460 GCA_015106735.1 Paratilapia polleni | reverse complement strand
ATTTGCATTTAGTCATTAGCTATTATTAACTCTGTCTCTCTCCTATAGGTGTGCCTTTTTGTCCTGTCTCCCTCTGCTCTCTTCTGTTTCCCCTCATCCCCAACCGGTCGCGGCAGATGGCTGCCCCTCCCTGAGCCTGGTTCTGCCGGAGGTTTCTTCCTGCTAAAAGGGAGTTTTTCCTTCCCACTGTTGCCAAGTGCTTGCTCATAGGGGGTCGTCTGATTGTTGGGGTTTCCTGTCTTTTCTGTCTAATATTGTAGGGTCTTTACCCTAAAATATAAAGCGCCTTGAGGCGACTGTTGTTGTGATTTGGCGCTGTACAAATAAAATTGAATTGAATTGAATTGAATAGAGAAGACTTGTAGGTCATTTGTTCAATATGTTATTAAAACCAGTTTTAAACATGAAAAAACTTTAGGGGGAAAAAGTGAGTGATGTCAAAGTTAAAGGCAGACAATATTTTTTTTTCCTTGTTGTTTTTATCTTAAATTCAAATACCTAAAGTAGCAAAAACCTCCATTTTAGTATACTGTTAACATACTGCTGGAGGGCACTGAATATCAAGTTCATTTAACTTTCACATCGCCGTACTTGGACGTCACACAGACTTTTTACTACGGAACTGGCAGGGTCTAGTTCGATTCAACTGCATCAAACTTTATTCGTTTCACTTTTGGGACTGAGTATCTCAACCAGGGTGGCAAAGTCAAAGTAGAGATAAACTTAACACATTGTTGGTTTTGGCTTTTTATGGAATTTGTTGACAATAATTCTGACATGCCACATGCGCCACATGGTTGAGGCTTCAATGCAAAGCATTAAAAATGTATTTTGTTGCAGATAAAAGCTGTGTGCCTCGTTGAAAACCAAGATGACTACATCCTACGAAATGTTTGTGCCTCAAGATAACAAACTGTATTGCATTTAGAATAGATGCCCCAATTTTAAAACTTGGATAGCCTGCTGTACTTTAGAAATTACTGTAGCTGATGTAATGCAGATAATACTGCGGGACAAATATAGTCCAGAGTTTGAGTTGGATTTTACAAAAATAGCTTCCCAATATCCAAATTAAGCCCAGTGTAGGTAATGAGGTACACTGGCACATCAGGGCTGTTTTTGGTAATCATTTGTTTAAAAATTTAGCACAACTCAAGTTTTATTCATGCACTTACCATAAACATTTTTAATACATACTAAACATAGCCTCCTATAAATTTAATTTCAAATCAAAACGAGCCATGATTTGCCACAGTCTTAGCTCTGCATGTGAAACAGATGTGCTCTAACTTGCTCCTGGAATGGTAGATTCTGCAGGACCAGAAGCCTCGAGGACGGTTTTCTGTTGTTTTACGTTAGAAACATAAAATTAAGACATAACACAGGGAATATACTCTCAGGGCTGCTCTCACACTGTTTAAGGGTTTTTTTTCCTTTTCTTTTTTTTTCTTTTTTTTTAAATTTATGTTCCTGCTCTCACAGGAATCTAATGACATCATCACAGACTCAATTTATATTCTGTTGTTTGCTACCGCTGCAGACACACACCGTCTCACATTTCTCCTTTTAAAGTATATCAGCCTTGGACGGAGCCAGGAGAGAAAACTGTGTGCACGCATGTGTCATCCTTAACTCTTGACTTAATACTCTTCACTTTAATGCAGCTAGTCAGGTAATCTTAGTCAGGGACTTTTAACCCGCCTTCCTTTTTTGTGCTTTTCTACTTTATCGTTGACTGGATTGTGTTTGTGGCAGAAGCCCTGAATGCCAGTTAGCACTACAAAGAAGTCCATGGTTGCCATTTTTAAGGCCACAGACAAGGAAAGTTTTTGCATACTGGAAAAATTAATGTGAAGCAATGACTGTTTTCTTCCCTGGTGTTTGGATTACAGATTATGACAGCAGCACATTTTTATAATGTGAAGGTAATACTGAGACAAAGTCAAGTGAGACAAATGTGGTTAACTTTAAAGTAAACCTTATGCATGGTGTGTTTCAAGAGGAAATCCTCCAATATTTGGGGGGTGGAGGCTTTGTGAAAGTCGGCACTGTGAAATCTCTCTGATAACTTGGTGACATGTCCGTACATTATGTGTGGCAGCACAAATATTTAAGTGTTTGAACAGCATATCTTCATAGTGGTGAATAACTGGCTCTTTCACAGTTGCTTTGCTGCCTAAATTGTGATGTCCTCATGGTGAAACTTGGCCTTGAATTGTGCCTGATGCTCCCTCCAGTCTGTCCATCCGGGCTCAAACCTTGGATTAAAAAAAAGCCTTTGCAAACTTAATTAGTGTTGCACGTGTTAGTCTTTTAAATCTACCAACATAATCAAATCCATCATCATAATGATGATGGATGTGTCAGATTTACCACTTACAGCGCTTTGATTTAAACAAGAGACACACGCTGCGAGTTTAAGAATTAATAAGTGCCTTTTTTCAGCTAAACTTTAAGTATTATTAATGTTTTATTATTAATGTACAAAACCAGTGTTGTACCACCACTAGCTCTGGTGGGGTAGGAAAATCAGCTTAGAACATCCTCCGGTGTTCTAAGCTGGGGTCTTCCATATTCCCCAGATGGAAGACCCCTTTCTCCATGCCTTAATGTTGTGAACAAGGAAGACTGACAGTGGGACAGATGACATCTCAGCATGGGTGGATCTGGAAAATTTAAAATGTAAGGCTGTGTCATTTAACCACTCGACTGGAGCAGTGTGTAATCATATTCGGCACAGGCACGTTTAACTGCAAGGAAAGATGGTTGCTGAGCCTACCACTGCTAATGTTAGCAACACTCAGCAACAATGGCATTGTGTGTGCAATGTTATGCATGGTGCAACATGGCACATATTACAGTGCCATCCATCCATCCATCCAACCATCCATCCATTAGCTTCAGCTTATCTAAAGTCAGGTTGTGGTGGCAGCAGGCTAAGCAGGGTATTGCAAATGTCCTTCTCCCCAGCAACACCTTCCAGTTACTCCTGGGGATCCCGAGGATTTCCTACGCCAGATGAGATACATATAGTCTCTCTAGCAAGTTCTGGGTCTAACTCCAAGGTCTCCTCCCAGTTTGGTGTACCTGGAAAACCTCCAAAGGGAGGCACCCAGGAGACATCCTAATCAGAAGCCTGAACCACCTGAACTGGCTCCTTTCTACTCAGAGATCCCTCTAGATGTCCAAGCACCTCACTCAATCTCTAAGGCTTAGTTTAGCTACCATATGGAGGAAGCTAATTTTGGCTGCTTGTATTTGTGACCTTACTCTTTGGGTCATTACTCAGATCTCATGACCATAGGTGAAGGTTGAGATGTAGATCTACTAGTAAATTGAAAGCTAGCCTTTTGGCTCAGCTCTCTCTTCACCAGGACAGTCCGGTGCAAAGCTGGTGGCATTTAAAATGCAATTTAGTTAGTGAATGTACAGAAGGATTTGTGTCTTCAAATGGGTCTTAAATACACATACAATATTTGGTCAGACAATATTATCTTGTCTCTTTAGGTCTAGATCTTGTTTCTATTGTCCAAGTCAAGTATAAGAAACCAACATAAGTGTTAGAGACATAATGGATCAACTTGGATTGATTAATATCCATCACTATTCATTGTTACCATCTGGCTGGTTCAGTGGACTTATTAAAACACCAGCAGTGTACTTTTCACTGCAGGAGATGACAAGCATTTGGTTGAGTTCTGCAAAACTTGCAAGGCTCGCGTCGAGTTTTCTTTTAACTGGACTGATATCAAATATGTAACAGACCTCATGCAAGGCTCATGTAAGATGTGTTGATTTGTTTAAGCAAACACATACAAATGAAAGTCTAAAAAAAGGTTTGTGTGCTGTGTTTTTATTCTTTTTTTTTTTCTCTTGGGTGGATCACGTAAAGATGCCACCCCCATAGTTTATTATTTACTATTGGTGCCACAGCACAAACTCATCAAAGACAAACATTGTTTCTTTCCACCAAGAAAACCATCAAAAGCGGTGTCCTGGTGGCCCAGCGGTTTCAAACACATGGCGAGGAACCATAACAATCTGGCTTGAAGTCTAGTCAGAGGCTGTAGTTGCACGTCAACCCCATTCTTTGTTTCCATATTTCCTGTTGCTCTAAATTGTCACGTATTTAATTAAAAAGGAAAATGGTTAAAAATGCTGAACTGCTAAAATTGGATATGTTTTTGTCTTTTTCTTGTTCTTTTGAATCTGTAATCTCTTGCACCTGATACTTAACACTGGCTTCAAGCTTTAACATTATTTTGAGTTGTCACGGCAATTTGAAGTCAAGCAAACATTATTTATATGGCCAAATAACACAATATATATTTTTTATTATTAGATGTATTAATTTCCAGGAACATTTGTTTGATTTCAGGGGTGCAATTTGGATAGTTCCTAATCTATTATTAACTATTTTATTGATTAATGGTTTAATCATTTATTACATGTAAATGCCTTAAGCCCTAGAGTATTATTTGAAATTTTGTAAGGCCAAAATGATTAATCATGTGCTCTATGGATAAAAACATCCAAGTGAGATTTTTAAAAGTGACATTTTTACTTAACTAGATACTAAATCATAACTGAGGTTATTGAATCAGTTATAAAAAAAAATATCAACTTTCATAGCACCAGATTTCATGGAATCGAGATGAAACAGAAGCTGAATCCACTGTAGTCATAATAGTGCAGTAGGTGGCCTCTTCACTGAATGTTCTGCAGCATTGTGAAAATGGCATCAGGTTGTGTTTTAATGATAGATATGGCCTGGAAAGAGTTAGGAAAAAACCCTATCCTGTACCTATAGGTTACTTGAGCTATAGCGCACTCTCTTTGTTCCTCTGCATGTGTCGTTGAACCAAATGCTCAAAATCGAAAGGTATCAGAGAGAAGCTGTAAGTGATCGCATTTAATGAGCTGGAAAAAGTGAGTGCTTGGCTTCATTTCCTAATGGATTGAAAAATGTAAGATGTTTTCACACAGTCTTTGTTAACTAACTGAAAACCCATTCAGAACAATTGCCCACACTTAATAACTAATGGTGTTTTATTTATTTATTTTTTAAAAAGGCACAAAACAAGTCCATATTTAACTGTGATCATCCTGCTTAGTCCCTGTAGATGTGGAACATGACCTAACTGTTCTATTTTGAATCCAGGTCTATCCAGGCCACTTCCACTGTGAAATCAGAGCAGCATGTCTGTGAGATGTGTGTCAGTAAGTTATGCGTTGAGAGAGCCGGGCATCATTTATCAGTCTAGGCTCGAGGCCACTGGGAGAATGAAACTCAACCGGACACCAGAGCTTAATCCGCGCAGGTGTCCTTCTCCAAACCGGCAGCTGCTCCTGACATGCAACTCCTTCATTTCGGTTCTGTTGGTGTCATCTGGGGTAATATGAGTTAATTCATTGATTCTCTGTGTCATTATGGCTCAGCAGTGTTGTTTGGAGCTTGGAAAAGTTCTCAGTCTATTAGATGTGTGAAACTCATTAGGCAGAGCTGAAGTGTTACTAAGCCTGGAAAAATATTTAGAAAATAGCAAATAGGCTTCAGTCAGTATTCTGGCCAAAGCAGCAATTTGGAGAGATTAGATAGTTAGAGAGATACGCCAGTATAGCATTTAAAAGCAGATAATGATAACTAATGACTGTTTGCTGTGTTATATATCAAGGAGATAACCGACATTATTAATCAGTAAAATGCAAACATCTGAAGAGGAAAATGAGTTAGATTTTTTTCTAATGCCAGTAAAAAATGCAAAATATCTCACAAGATAATAAACAAAATATGAATACAACAGAAAGTAATTTCATTAACTTTAATCATCAGAAAAATCACATTCTGTAAATAACCTGGGTACATTTAAAGATAACCAAAGGTCTAACATCACCAATGAAAGTAAAACAAATCAAATGCCATCAACAGGCTCACACATCCAGTTTCTAATGTATCCTGAAACGCTCGCAACTCAAACAGAATGAATATTTTACTGCATATAAAATACAGTCTGTTTATATGCTGTCTGGCCAAAAAAAAAAAAAATGAACCACCTGGATTTAACTGAGCAAACAGGTAAAAGCCTTCCACTGGATAATTGCTGCAGTGATTAATATGTGTCAGCTTGCAACAGGTTATTTAACCCTAACTGATGCAGAGAGTAGCTCCTCATTTCTTAAAAATATGTGTCAGAAGATGTGTCCTGTTTCAGAAGGGCCAAATTATTACCTGTATCAAGCAGAGAAAGCAACTAAAGAGATTGTTGAAACTACTAACACCGGGCAAAGAACTGTCCAACGCATTATTAAAGCCTGGAGGGATAGAGGTGAACCATCATCTTCGAGGAAGAAATGTGGTCTGAAAAAAACCTTAAATGATCATGAATGAATGTTTGGTGAAATCAAGTCATAAGAAATCAACAGTAGAACTCACAGCTATGTTTAATAGTGAAAGAAAGAGCATTCCCATGCACACAATGCAAAGAGAACTCACTGGATTGGGACTAAACAGCTGCGTAGCCTTAAGAAAACCACTTATCAGTGAAGTTAATCAGGGGAAAAAAAGGCTTCAATTTGAAGATTGGAATCTGAAGCAATGGAAGAAAGTCGTGATCTAATGCATCCAGATTTACCCTATTACAGAGTGGTGGGTGCATCAGAAAAGAAGAGAATGAAGTGATGCACCCATCATGCCTAGCGCCTACCATACAAGTCTGTGGGGGCAGTGTTACAATCGGAGGTTAGTTCAGCTGGTCAGGTTGAGGTTCAGCAATGTTATGTGCCCAAAAAAATGAGACTTTCTGAATAAAATGAATAACCAGGTTTTTCCATCAGTGGATTTTTTTTTTCTTCTCTGATGTTAGAGGCATATTTCAAGATGACAATGCCAGATTCATCGGGCTCAAGTTGTGAAAGAGTGGTTCAGGGAGCATGAGACATCATTTTCACACATGGATTGGCCACCACAGAGTCCAGACCTTAACCCCGCTGAGAATCTTTGGGATGTGCTGGAGAAGACTTTAATGGTCTGATTCTTCCATCATCAATACAAAATCTTGGTGAAAAATGAATGCAACTCTGGACAGAAATAAATGTTATAACGTTGCATAGGCTTATCGAAACAATGCCACGGTGAAAGCGTACTGTCATCGAAGCTAAAAGCAGTCCAGTGGCATTGTATTTTGTTTCATGAAACAACTGAAATATAAATTAACCATGTCAGCTTTTTGTATTGGGTCTTAATATTTTCAAGCACTGAATCAGACTCTTCATATAAAGGCCTAAACGGAGCCAAAAACAGCACCGCTTCAATTCGACCAACTCTTCATTGCCCGTAAAATGCCCAATGTACAGTGCGTGTTTATACGTTGGACATACGGCATACCAAAGTAAACGTGCCTTTTCAGCCTCAACATCATTTTTCATTTCAAAGCAGAGATTAATAACAGTAGTAATAACAAAGCCCACTGCGAAACTCCATCAGCTCATGCTCAACTGACTCAGCACAGAGGAAATGTAGTTTGGATGGTTTGAAAAACTCCCTGAAGTGCAGTGTTCCCACTGGGCCACACTGCCATGCAGAACAGTAGCCTACTGTGGCTGTTGAACCAGGTCTGTGTACAAAAGTCATGTGCAGTTAACATTTCAGCAGGTTTGTTTTATATTGCTTTGGGAATTGAAGTTAGAGGAGGAAAAATCCCATATGCATGCGGTATGTCTTCTGACCTCCACTCTTCTGCATTAAATCACATGTTGTGTTTGCTTGTGGTTCCACTGAATGTTTCACAGAGACAGTACCACATCCAAAGATGGTGCTTTGGTTGAGTCAGTGGAGTCTATGGTACGAGATGCCTTATGTGCTGTTCAACTTCTTTTAGGGTTGACATTGGGAGGTCTGTCCAATTGAAATGGCTTACACTTCTCTGATACTGTCAGAATCCGACTAATATGTTTAAAAAAAATATGTGACTGTCCAGAGAAACCTGCAGTTCTTTTGAAAACCAAATGGTATGGTTTCTTAAAGGGTCACTAGTTACTTGGATTGGAACATTGTTCTGTGTGTGTTTATTTATATATGCAAGTCAGGCTGTTAAAAGTGTGAGAGGGCAATTTTTTTTCAACAAACACAAAGTTAAATTCATCCTCATTTAACTTGGTGTTTGAGAAGTTTTGGTCTTTATTTTTAATTAAAACCTCTGGCCAAATGGGAAATGGATATGCGTCATAATATGCACTTTTTCCAAGCTTTGTGGGGTAAAGGTTGTAGTTTTAAGGGGGGAGGGTTATGTGCAGAAGTGACTTCCTGTAGACTCTACTGGCTGTAGAGATTAAACAGATACACAGTAATATATTAATAAGCTTTAGAGATGCTGGCAGCCCTATTTTGCTACCTTTTGGCCTGAGTCAGGGTTGCTGTTTCTCTCCATTTCCAGTCTTTACCAGACAGATAAGACAGTGGTATTGATCTTTTCATCAAGCTCTGTAAGAAAGTACAGAAATAAATGGGGTCTTATAGAAAGTTGTCCAAGTGGTGTTTGCTGTTAAGATTTAAAAAAAAATTTTTTTTTTCAAAGGGAAGAAAAAGAAAATGCCTTTCAATTCAGTGTGAGAAAAGCAGAGGTGGTCTGTTTCGTGTAACACACCTGCACAGGAAAGGGTTAAGCTCCATCTTTTCTTTTCTCCATTCATGGAACCACAGACTAATTCTGCGTCTTTGAAACCAAATAAGCACTAATTTCACAGGGACTAGAAAAAGAGCCATTAACTAAATCTGTGTGAGGCCCCCTTTCCACAAGTCACGCGTGGAAGGGTTAACTACTCGGGTGGAATGAGAACCAGAAGTGACTATTTCAAAATGAGAACCAGTCAGAGGAGAAAAGGTGTTTGCCTCGATGATCGCTTCTGGAGCGCTTTTGCATCCACCTGTTGACCCTGGCTCTGCTCTCTGTTTTAGCCACCCTCGAGGGAACTTGCACGCACCAGGTGTTTTCCATCGCACACGATGCATCTCTACTGCCTGACTAGTGTAACGCTCTGTCTTTATTGGCCTCCTTTACCGGAGCCAAACAATATGTTTTTGACACAATTCTCTGAGACTAAGCCGGCGTGCCAAGGATCTCACATGTTTCATTGTAAGGGCCTCCCGATCGGGGTTTATCCTGGGCCCGCAATATCATTAGACTAGACCACAGGAAATCTCTAGTGAGCATGAGCACACAACTCCTATTCAACAGAGCAGCTACAAGCTTTATTTTTGTACAAGAGGGTGCCACACACACGTACAGAGCAGAGCATGGCGCGTGTGTCCTTGTGGCATTGTATGCAGGCAGCCGTGCGTTTTATGAATAATGAGTTCATGGGATCACGGCTGGTTTGGCTTCAGATAAAGCCATTTACTCTCTCCGAGAGTATATTTTGCTTTTAATTTAGCTAAGCCAACATAACTACCTGATCAAGCCCCTGATTCACAGCAGGCTTTGGCGACCTACAGCACAGGGCTCACGCATGGCGGCAGATATAACTCCCCAAATGTTGTTCTAACATTGCTGAGAGTGTGAGGTGCAGCAGTGCACTGAGCGGCTGGAAAAGCATTGAGGACTCAAGCTCTAAGGTACAAAACAACAGTGTGAGAGATGGTTTTCTTATCCAAAAACAGAAGAAGGAGACAACGAGTGTATGAAACAATAGTTTGGCTTCAATCCCTCTCCTTTTGGAATGGTATTTTCCATTTATTTCTCGAGAGCCTCATTTCCTCAGAGTCTGGGTGACCTTCTCTCACCCCTAGCCCCTCTTTGCGTTATTAGCAGCAGGACCGCCCACCCACCACTGGTAGCGGAAACCCATTCAAACCAACAGGGGCAGGAAGCCAATGTTCTCATCACAATGCCAGCTGCTTCCAGCTTAATTTGTCAGATGGTTCCTGTCCGTGAATTTAATTTGAAAGAGATACAAGATAATAATCCGGTGACTGCTGCAGCTACTCAGGCTGCAGCTGAGGATTGAACTTCTTAGAGAGACAGGAAGTGCAAAAAAAGTGGCTTCCAAGAAAAGAGAGGTTTTGTAGGGAGATGGAAGTTCTCCACATGAGTTTGTATAAACAGGAACTTGAATACCTTACTCTTTAACTTTTTAGTGTCTTACACATAGGATGAAATTGACCTGAATTCCACTGACCTGGTTTCTGGTAGAAATGAGCTGGCAACAATAATGTAAACAGCAATTATGTATTGTCTGTATTGGTGCAGTTCAGTGTCAAGAGTGTAAAGCTGAGTCCAATCATGAAACCTGAAGCACCTGGGAAAAGTCTCTGCACACCTCTACTCTACTGTCTTCGTACAGTTTAAAGAGCAGTGTCACAGACAGCATAGCATTACTGAGAACCCACTGATTTACAGCCTGCTCTGGTTCCACTGCTGGATGTGACCTTACAGAGGGGCAGAGTTTGGCCAAGTTTTCTTCTGTTTTTCCCTTCTTACCGTTACCGGTTCAAGGCAAAAGATGGAATCTTGTGAAGGAATAAGACTTAATCCATTTTCCAAAGCTGGAAAATTGACTGTGTTGCTTTGTTTGGCAAAAAGCAGAAAGGGGCTTTCAAACAGTGGCTATCTTTGTAGTGCCTCTGTTGGAGGTTGAATTTTAAAGCATGAAGTTGTGCGCTGCGTTATGTCCCAAAAAAGGATCCGCTTGGATTTTAATGTTTTCAATCTGAAAAACAATGTGATGGCAAGATAAAAAAAGAAATTAAAAAAAAAACAAAAAAACACTTTCCCTCGTGTGAACCAGATCTTATAATGTTTTGGTTTTTTCCCATTCCACTCTGGGTGGCAGAACAGCGTTATGTATTTTAACAGTCAAATGAGAATTTGACACCATTGTTATAGCAGTGTAATGTTGAAGGAAAAAAGGCAGATGTTTATTTTTTTTAATGACACAGTAACTGGCTGTAATTATTTTTCATCACTTCTTTGTACTTGCTGTTCCAGAATTGCTGTCATTCATATTGGTATTGTGTATGGTTTACACCCTAGAATTCACTGTAAAAATCAAGACAGTCCGAAGAGATTAAATATGAACAAAACTTTGAAACTGTCAATAAAGTTTTAGTGCATTTGGTAAAATCTTACATTGTTCCTCCAGGTTTTATTTTTATTTAGGTTTTTTTTTTAGAGTTATGGATACACTGATACCAGTACTAGTACTGGGTTCAGTCCCATGCTCATGTACTTGAGCCTGGGGTTGAGCTTCTCAGATACGGTGCAGCTGATGCCACTTTGCTCCAACATTACGTTAGCTTCATGTTTGTCGAGCAGGTAAAGGAGGAGGAGGAATGTCTAGTTTGGAGATAATAATAAATAGGGTCAGATGGGAAATATGGCAAAAGAGGGCAGTGGTATGACATGCAGCAAATATTTCAGCAAGCTGGGAAGCAAGGCAGGGATTGACTGCTCTGGACATCTGCACTCATAAGGGATGAGCCCTAACCAC
The DNA here is from genome assembly GCA_015106735.1 of Paratilapia polleni. NCBI lineage: Eukaryota > Metazoa > Chordata > Actinopteri > Cichliformes > Cichlidae > Paratilapia > Paratilapia polleni. The sequence goes on along the minus strand of VUQI01009164.1, from coordinate 8,976 downwards.
TCAGCTATTGGGTCACCCCAGCAAAATAACAGAGTAACAGCTTTGTTATCTTTGGTATCATGACTGCAGATGCTTTCCTCTTCAGACAACACTTTAGGACATTTCACAAACATAGTAACAGATATACACAGTTTTTATATAACCAGTAATTTAAAGATTAAATCCACAGTTATGTCCCACAATGAGCAGGTTAATAGCGTAGCATTTACAGAGATGTCACAGATGTCTTTCTCTAATCTTTGCTTCCAATGTTCCTACTGTCCAGTTTCATATAGAAGATCAGCTTTGAGCTCCAACATGAACAGTTGGATATCAGAAGTTATTCTTTTCCAGTCGAGAATGAGAAGTTATTTAACTCATTAGTTTTACACCTTGCTTTTAAAACCTTAACATGCAGAACAGGATGAGGCAGTACTCACAAGTACTGTGTGCTGCCCATCAGCAGGCCTTTGAAAGAGAGAGAGGAGCCGTAAACAGCCTCAAACTAAATATTTCCTGTTTCAGGCAGGCGCTTGACTGAGGGTCCGCCTAACAGGCAGTATGAGATAAATAACTGAGTTGAACTGTGACTCGTGCAAAGCTACATGAAGTCCCAGATTAAAAATTTAAACCTGGAAATGAGTATAGTATGACCCTTTTTAAGATAACTGACACAAGTAAGAGAAATACAGCTCTTTTAATATAACCGGGTTTACCGGTTTACCGGAATCTGGAAAGACCTAAAACAACAGATTTAAGGGAGTTTGTTGTCTCCTGCTGCTAGCATGCTAGTCCATTTTGCACCAAACCCTGGAGAAGAGAGAGCATGTTGTCAGTTGCTGATTTTATTTCCTTCTCGGCCTGCTGAAGCACAGAAATATGAGATTCCCAGCATTCACCACAACCTGTCTTATCAAAGGTGCATAACTTCTTGAATAGGCACAGTAACAGCCTGTGGCAGGATGTTTGCATCAACACCTTCACCACTGATCGTCACTGTCAGCCCAATATCTCTCATCAGCTGTGCTGTACAGTAGATTGATGTGGCATTTACTCCCCAGAAATTTATAACGTCACTATTAGCAAAACAGTCAAGGCAGTCAAGCTATACCACGTGAAGTCCTCTGAGTCGATGCACTTTTATGTTGACCTTAATTTCTATAGTAGAAATACAGCACTATTATAAAGTAGATGTCAATACTCTGTCTGCAAGTAGTTCAATATAAGAATTGTTTCTTGATACTCGACAGGAAAAATACTTAATATACATTGTATATCAGGATGTGCTAGTGGAAGTTAATCCCATTGTTTTCGTAAAGGAAAAAAGTTTGTCCACTTCACAGCCCATTCAGTCATTTACAGTTGCTCACACCCTTCAGGCAAATGGATACAATTCATCTAAACCTCTTCAGCTGCCCATGTTTCAGACCTTTCTCTATGGACCTGCTCAGTAAAGCATGTGTTTTGAATCTTTTGTGTGATTTCTTCTGCTCTTTCTTTCCTCTGGAAAATGTCTAACTTCAGCCTGAATGAAGAAGTGTGTTGTACTTCGATACTGTTTTCATTACACTAAATACACTCGTGTGCATCGACCCCCTGACAAAGACTGAAGCAGACAGTGTGTATGAGTTTCTTAGATTGCCGCTGTCTCAAGTGACCATACCTCATGCCAATTATGTAAAAACTGTAAACACAACCAGTAGGATCATGATAATAGGAAAAATGTGGTCCAGCTCTCTTTGGAATAGCAAACATCTTTCTGCCCAACAATGAGAACCTCAAACTGTATGAATATTAAACAACAGGTCAAGCTAGCATAAACATCCTAAAAGTCCTACCTGGTGTCATATACTGTTTACAGCTGAGCAAAGACAGAAGACAAACATGGAAATGAACCAATTAGGCAAAAAAAGAATCAAGTTGAGCGTCTCTCAGGAACTGTTTAGGCAGTGTCATAAAGGCCTCCTCACATCTTATCCTAAACTATTTGTCATCATAATTAATTGTTCAAGCAAAAGCTGAAAAACACTCATTTGTAACATGGGCTTCAGGCATCATCGAGAGAAGCAAAACTTTCACACAAGGACAAAATTATACCCCACTTTTCGTGTGAGCTTCTTTCAAACAAGGCACTAAATCATCAATCTTTCTCAGATGTTCCTCCAAGAAACTGAGGAAACGTAAGTGATTAAAAATGGTAGTTCAAGAGCTGTTAGGATACAGGATGGAAAAGAAATAAGACGACAAACATGTGCTATTAATGACAAACATCTGTGATGTCAAGAAGATGTTGCTCTTCAAGCCTTGCATAGGAATCAAAGACACGTGCGTGGCAGAGGGTTAGAGGCAGTAAGTTCAGCCAAACGCTGCCTGGCACTTTGTACCGGGCATGCAAACAACCACGGTCTGCTTAAGAGAAATCACTCAACACGGGAACAGCTGCTCACTGATTCAATTCTAAACATACATGAGGGTTTGGTAAACTACTGTTATTCGAGAATCAGGTTTCTCGTCCCTAGTCTCCTCCAGTCGTCACTGTTTGTAACGAACCGCATTAAGTGTGTCCCCAATCACTGTATGAAAACCACATGGGGCTCCTCTTCTTCAAGATAGCAACCTGTTTCATCTTCTGATCTAAAGTTTAAATGTAGGGAAACACCTATGTGTGGAGCTCTAAAGTCAGGAATACCTTAGACGTGGCTCAGTGGGAACAGAGACCAAGACCAGAACAAATAAGTGCAATTCAAGCTAAAAACCTCAAATAAGGTCTTTTAACAATGTAAAACAAAGCAAATGGCAACAATATTATTAATTTCAGCTCGTCCACTGCCTGCCAACACGGAGGCAGGAAAACGGTCCACAATCATGTGGCAACAAGGGTAAACCAGGCTCTTGTTGCAAGTTGGCCAGCCAATACATGCAAGTGTAAACCTGCTGTAGATCGCCCTGTAAACGGACATGATTGTTGAACTCTACAGTTTATTGATGTGCCAAATTTCTTTGTGTTTGATAAGGGTTCAAACTAATGCATCTGTTAGGATAGGTGTTCCTATTCTGGTATTTTTAGCCACATGCTCACAGAAAGTGTAGCCATGTGCA
>VUQI01009153.1:4630-20701 GCA_015106735.1 Paratilapia polleni | reverse complement strand
TGGTCCTCACCCATTTGGGATGTTTTTTAGTTTTTTTGCAATTTGTTGGCTTTTTATTTTACTTCCTCAATTTTTTGCTTCTCACTTGCCATTTACTTTCGTGATTACCTCTCACATTAGTTCTAGGTACTGAAAACTACTTTGTTAGGGTTAGGAAAATAGAATGCTTTGGGCTAAAACATGCCCCTTCACTACAGTAGCCCTGCTCATTTACCAGTGATTATTGTAAATGAGCCACATTAGCAGTATTGACAAAATGCTAATGACCACCACCAAAGTGACACCACAATCTAAGGGTTTACGCCCTCTTTGAACATAGACTGCCACCAGGAGCCTTAGTCTGCCTCAGTCCGTGGAAGGTTAGTGGCTCCTTGTATAATTGACAAAATAATTAAAAAGTAGATTCTTGCTAGAGAAAATAAAAAAACAAACAAGCAAGCAAACAAAACAAAAAACACAGAATTGATGCTTTCAAACACGTAGTCTAAATTGACACACCTGCTTTCCACTCGGTTATCATGAAACCTGCCACATACACAACACACACTCCCATTATAGCATCCTCCTCCTTGTCATAGTTTCAGTTGCTGACACCAACTATTGTAGCTTATGTCACTTTAGCTTTCTTACTTACAGTGTGAATGACATTAAGAAAGAGAGACCATATTTCTCCCATATTAGCTTCTCTTCTCTTCCCTGTTAAATCTAGAGCTGAATTTAAAATCCTTCTCATCACATGCAAGGTCTTGAATTATCAGGTCCCATCATATCTTAAAGACCTCATAGTACCATACTATCCCAATAGAGCACTTCACTCTCAGACTGCAGGCTTACTTGTGGTTCCTAGGGTATTTAAAAGTAGAATGGGAGGCAGTGCCTTCAGCTATCAGGCCCCTCTTCTGTGGAAGATTATGCTTAAAACTTTCCTTTTTGATAAAGCTTATAGTTAGGGCTGGATCAGGTGACCCTGAACCATCCCTTAGTTATGCTGCTATAGGTCTAGGCTGCTGGGGGCTTCCCACAATGCACTGAGCATTTCTCTTCACTCACTACATGTTCATATGCCACTATTGCAGTTAATCATTAGTTATTATTAAACTCTGTCTCTCTCCCACAGTGTGTCTTTTGTCCTGTCTCCCTCTGCTCTCTTCTGTTTCCCCTCACCTCCAACCAGTGGCAGTTCTGCCGGAGGGTTGTTCCAGTTAATAGGAAGTTTTTCCTTCCCAACATCGCCAAGTGCTTGCTCAGTTACCCTCATGAATCCCTAGAACTGTTTGGACAGAAATCAGATTTGAGTATGTTCAGCTACAACAGGTATAAAAACATTAATAAGCCTTCCTATTACTTGTCTTCTCGCTGGGTTCCAAGTATTGGATAGAAACAGAATGAAGCGCACACAAGGTTAATTATTTTTTTTTTTAATATTATCCAATCAGAAAACACAAGAAACCAAAGAAGAGTAAACAGGAAGCAGGATTAAAGGCTTCTCTAGGACTTCCTGTTTCCTTCAAATTTTGGTCCCAAGCCATAATCATCATCACCACCGCCATTACGATGATCATAATCATAATCTTCAACACCAACATCTTCATAGTCCACATTTTAATTTCAAAATCGTCACATTTGTATAACTTACAGTGTTTATTGTACATGGGGCAGATTTGTTGTGTGCTTTATGTCTGTAAACCAAACTTCCCTGAATGGACAATAAAGGTTGAAAATGCACTGAATAATTAGTATAATGATTAGAATAATACTAATTAGCATTTTCACATCATCAACATTTATCATTACTGACTCCACCATCATCATTAGTTCCACCATCATAATTATAATCATTTTATTTGTGACTGGTACTGTGGCCCTCATCACCACCACTGCTGTTTTCTTCATCTTCACACACACACACACATCAACATACATCACTGGACACACATTTTATAGAAGCAGGCAGGTCCATTAATTCATATATGGCTCAATTATTAACATCAAAGCTGGATCTAAGAGAAGAGGAACAACTTCAAAAAGTCTGCTCAACAGGACGAAAGTTCAATGCAACAAACATTAAAAGTCCTTTTTCAAAACTTCTTAAAAGTCACATCTCCAAAGGTTTCACAGGTGTTCTCTTCAGGCATTTGTGTGTCCAGCTCATGTTTCTAAGACTCGAGTCCACAGAATCATTTACATTTAAAACTCAGCAGGACAAAATCAGAAATCCACTCCCCTGAAAGTCCGTTGTACTGTTAAATCCACCATGCTCTAAGACTCTTACCCATAGAGTTCACAGCAGTGCAGAGCTCATTATACTGTACAATCCACATTGATCGAAAATCCTTTGATCTGTAGAATCTGTCACATTTTCCATCACACAGGCAAAGAATCCATTCCGTTTTATATTCTCCAACACAGCAGAAACTCCACAAAGCAGTCAGATTCATCACACTATGGCATGTACAGTCAGTGCTGCTGTACACTGTGTCTGTTGCACTTTGTAATCCATCACATTGCAGAGGTCAAGCTGTTCCCTATGGTATCAACTCTGCCAAACTGTTGCATCCTTCTTACCACAGAATTTGTCACAGCAAACAAAGGTATTCATCAAATAATCTGTTGCACTTAGAATGTCAGGTTCATCAGGCTTTCATCAGTAAAATCACTTTGTGAAATTTACAGGCTTGGTGACGTGTCTTTCCATTGAACTGTAAATTCCATCATGCTGCAGAATTTGTCACTCTGTGCATTTGTCCATTGTGCTTTCCAATCTTTAAACAAGCTGCAAAAGTCCACTGATGATGAGCTTCAATCTGTCACGTCAACATAAGAACAACTGTGTTTAAAAAGCCACATCATCTGCATATAACAACACTAAACATATTTCTTTAAACAACATACTTTCAACTATCTCGTTGGCCATTTCATTTTAACATCATTTGTTTTGAGTCTATTCACTGATTTGTCCATCTGGGGACAAAAAAATGGTTGACTGTAATCTAACCATTGACTAGCTAAAAAAATATCCTGTTGTGACAGTAGGTTTTGTCCAAAAGTTGAAGCTGATGTGCTTCGTCCAACAGCTTTCTGGTTTTGTGCTTTGTGAAACCACAGAGATCTTTTGAGTTGCTATTTGGTCAGTGATTTAATTTCCAAGATTGCTGTCAACCAGAAATGCTTTCTGAGATAGTCTGTCAGATTTATAGTCCCCTGACTCATCTCAGTTTTCCACAAGGAAAGATTCCAAAATTCTCATCCATCTGTCATTCAGTTAATCCCTCTGAGGAGGCACAAAATAAATAGCAGGTTCACTGGCTGACAGATATGAGGTGGGTTTCATTTGGGAAAACTATTTTAATTACAATTAACCCCATTTGGTAGCTCACCAACTGCGTGGACGCAGGTATCTACAATTTGGTTACATGTAAAAAAAAAAAAGGTCACTCGTTAACGCTCTGAGGTCTAAGTCGCCATTGGTGACCCTAGCCCTATGTTTTGGAGACAAGCAAAAATTTATTTTTGGAAAAAATGAAATTTTTTTGATCATTTTGATGTTGGTTAGAATGATTATTGCTTTAACCTCCGACTGCCAAGATTTGACAAATTTTTTTTTTAACAATAATAAAATGTACATATTATGATATCTTGGGATTATCACTGATGATGACTTAGACCTCAGATGATTAACCAAATGAACTGCGTCATGCCAATATGAATCTGGAAAATCACTGGCATCTTATGCATTTGAAATTGGGAATTTACAGGTGTTATCCTTCTATTTTTATTACAAAAAAAGTTCAATATGTGCATATTCAAATCTTAATGCTTTTGCATACTAACCTGATACTTGGTTCAGTTGTGGATAAGAACTGAGTAAATATTAAATTCAGAGTTTCAGTGTATAATAAAAAAAAAAGCATAACAGATCAATTTATTTTCTTTAGATAAAATTGGTATTGAATGGTCTATATCTTTTATAGAGATACATAAATAAGTAATTAACTATTTCACATCTGCCAGTTTGCCAGTGAACTATTTAGGATTAGGGTGAGGTTTAGGGTTAGGTCCACATCTAACCCTTTATACTGAATTTTCACCTATTTGGCATATCCAAATAGAAATCTTATAAGAAATGAATTGCAAGGCTAAAATGCATGTAAGATAATCAGTCTGAATGGTAACATCATCTATTTTCTGAAACTATGCTTCTTTACCACGTAGCCAAAATGCAGCCCTAACTCAAACCCTAGCCTTGCTGGTGGATGTTAAGAGGTAAATGGTTTAAAGTGGCATCTTCAATTCATGCCTTTGGCCATGATTCAATAATTTTCACACGAGAAGTTATAAAGCAATTGAGATGGGTAATATCAAGCTGAAATAGGGCTCAAAATCTAAAACCTATAAAAATTACACCTATAATATATCTTCATTGTTTTAAAGATTGTACCTGCAGAAATGGGCTAACAAAACTATAAACCATGTAAAATTGACCCATTTTCTTATTTAACGCCATGTTAACCTTCTGCCATTTCAGTAAAAAAAAAAATAAAAATACACTCACGGACTGCTTTTTTTTGTACACCTTGCTAGTACTGAGTTGGACCCCCTTTTGCCTTCAGAACTGCCTTAATTTGTTGTGGCATAGATTCGGCAAGGTGCTGGAAACATTCCTCAGAGATTCTGGTCCATATTGACATGATAGCATCACACAGTTGCTGCAGATTGATCGGCTGCACATCTGTGATGAGAATCTCCCGTTCCACCACATCCTAAAGGTGCTCTGTTGGACTAAGATCTGGTAACTGGTAACATTTGAGTACAGTGAACTCACTGTCAAGAAAATATCCCCCAAACCATTACAAGGCAGGATGGATCCATGCTTTCATGTTGTTTACACCAAATTCTGACCTTACCATCTGAATGTTGCAGCAGAAATCCAGGCAAAATCTTTCCAATATTACATTGTCCAATTTTGGTGAGCCTGTGTGAATTGTAGCCTCAGTTTCCTGTTCTTAGCTGACAGGAGTGGCACCCGGTGTGGTCTTCTGCTGCTGTAGCCCATCTGCTTCAAGGTTTGACGTGTTCAGGGATGCTCTCCTCCATACCTTGGTTGTAACTAGTGGTTATTTGAGTTACTGTTGCCTTCCTACTAGCTTGAAGCAGTCTGTCCATTCTCCTCAAATCTCAACCTGAGAACTGCCCCCCCACTGGATATTTTCTCTTTTTTAAACTATTCTCTGTAAACCCTAGAGATGGTTGTGTGGGAAAATCCCAGCAGATGAGCACCAACAACCATGCCATGATCATAGTCACTTAAATCACCTTTCTTCTCCATTCTGATGCTCGATTTGAACTTCAGCAGGTCGTCTTGACCATCTTGACCACACGTCTAAATGCACTGAGTTGCTGCCATTTCATTGGCTAATTGGATATTTCTGTTAAAAGGCAGCTGACCAGGTGTACCAAACAAATTGTCCGGTGAGTGTATGTACATTGTTGTGTCACAAACTAACACAATTAAATTAGAATTGCCTTACTAAGAAATTTGGATCGGAGCCATGAAGGGCTGAAAAGCTTTGTCTTTAATCAGCCAGTAAAAGTGCAGAAAATTACACCTGCAACCAAATTAGAAACGTAGCGTCCACAGAGAGAGTAGTTATGCCTAAAGATTTGTTCATACTAATGAAAGATGTGTACATTTTCAATTTGGATTTGTTTTTCTTTTCTGTTTCATTGTCCTGTTTTATTTGGCTGCATAAATGAAAAAAAAAAGTATTTTGACATTTTTCTTTTGATTTCACGTCAAGGAGCAATATTTAAACCTACAGATGGCACAGAATCCACAGATATATTGGCAAATGGAAAATATCTTTCATGGTAAAATCACAGCTGGGTTTTTGTAGAAGCAGTTAAGCATTTCTATTTCAAGTCATTAATTGTAGCAAATGTGAAATCCTGTCCTATTCAGTCTTCTTTATGCTTTTGCTTGATCCTATCATTCCTTTTATATACCAAGGCTGATTTTGCATTCCCTTTAAAATCTCCCTCAAATCGTATCCAGCTTTGCTTTTTGAAAAAGAAAAACAGACCACTCTTTGGTCAACAATTATTCTTCTACATGAAGCGTTTTGTCTGGTTTAGAGCAAAATTTTGAAGTTATGAGCTTTTATATTCAAAGACATTTCTGAATCGAGGCCCCAACAAAGGCCTCCCGAACCCACTGATATTTTCTAAAACTGCTTGAGTTTTTGATCCTGAAAAAAACAAAAAAAACAAAGCTGCTCTTTAATTTCAAGCTGAACAGTTTGAATACCATCGAGTGTTAATGAGTCCTCCGAGTGTCATGATCAGAGGACACCAAATCCATGTAGTGTTAATTACAGCTCTGTTCAGTGATCGACACGCCTCTGACTACTGGGGTGTCAGCTGGTTTAATGTGGTGAACACAGGACTGATTTAAAGTGTTCTGGATCTTTGGTTAGCAAGGACGCAGCAAGGATCAGAGCCACGAAGGGCTGAAAACCCAAGCTGCATCTTTAATCAGCCAATTGAAAGGAAATTACACCTATAATTTGTCTAAGAGTAAGAGTTTTTTGTTCCAGATATGTTGACTGGTCTATTTTGGTTCCTTTCAAGTCAGTTTATAGTTGAAACTACACAAGTAAAAGTTCTATTCTGGTTAGGTTCCCATTATTAGACCAAAAGAAAAGCTAGCATCTAACGTGTCATATTAGACGTTTTAGATACAGAAAACTCATTAAAAACCATTTATATAAATGAACTAACAACCTTAGAAACTTTTCAGTACATAATTTAGTTGTTTTACCTAAGATATGAATGCTTGGGAAATTCTTGGTCATATCATTGGGTTGCTGGCTGTTTATAATCTGACAGCAGGTTCTTCTCTCAGTGACTGCTAGCGAGCTAACAGCTTTACCCTTAAAACAGTCTGCACTTTTTCACACCACAGAAACCAGTTTAACCACATCATCCACAAGTGGAGGAAAGCAATCCAATGGAGCTAAAAAGATTGAAATTAAGGTTCCTTAAAAATCAAAACCAGTCTTCCTTCTCTTTCAGTCCGTCTTTCCTTCTGTCTGACTGCATCTGTTAGCTAGCAGGGCGTTAGCTTAGCAGTCAGTTTGCAGTCACTTCGCTCTAGTCGGCCGGCGTAGTGTTAGCCGAGGGTGGTGCTTGGCGGTTTGCGCAGCCACTGGTAGAACTGCCGCCGGTGTAGGCGGTGCCAGCGCACGTTGCCCTCAACAATCTCCAGCGCCCGTGGCAACGCAGGTCCCGCCCCCACACCGCTGGAAAGGATGAAGTCCTTTAACTAAAGAAAGAAATAGGGGAGAAAATGAAGAAGAAATGAAAAAAAGAAGATGATAGAAAAGTAATCAGAATATCAAAACCCCTCTGTGTGGGAAGAACAGTTGGAAATGTTCCCCATAGGTGCTAAAAAGGCAGTTACACCCCTCAGTGGTAAAGTTTTTAAAGAAATGACGATTTGCAGACATTTCAGGATGGAGATCCCTGACGCAGTTAGCCAAATTGATGTTCCAAGTGGCTAATTTCATTGATAACCAGATAAATTATAAAGATTATTAAAAAACTGCAGGCCGTGTCAACCTCGTTGAACTGATCTATGTCGTTTCCCTTAATATCAAATCACAAACTAAAGAGTCTAACTTCAAGATGACCCAGTGAGCCACAATACACACATTAAAGGGGACCTATATGCTTGATTTCAGCTCTGTATTTTTGTTCTTGGATGCTACTAGAGTAGTTTTGATGATTAACAGTTTAATATAATCTTTATCTTATACTGGGCCCTTGGTCCAGCCCCTCAGTTCATCCACTGTCTGAAACAAGCTGTTTTAGCTCCCTTACCCCTCCCTTTAAGCCAACTTTCTTCTGATTGGGTGCCAGTTTTAAACAATAGATTTGAACAACAGGTGGGTGGGGCTTCTATGCTCAAAGCCAGTTCTGACATCATAGAGAGCCAAGAGTAGAAAAAAACATCTGAAACTGAGTGTTTAGAGCAATCTAAAGTCTGAACTTTTGACTTACAGAGATCACTTGTTCATACACTGACGTCATTATTTGAAACTTAGGCCATATCTAATATAAGCATCCAACCTGGGTAGAGTATATATATACACACACACATATGTATATATATATATATATATATATATATATATATATATGACAGAAAATAAGGAAAAGCATAATCGTTCCATTTTAAATAAGAACAAGAATGTATTGTGTACAGTTCATGGAGACCTTGCCAATGGTAAATGGAGTATGCTATAAGTATGTAGATACACATTGTAAATGACTGTTCAACATTTCATTTCAAACCAGGGACATTAATATGTTACTATAGCGGTTTCCACTCTTGTAGTTTCAGGGTTTTGACCAGATTTCGAACCCGGCTGCAGGGATTTGCTCCCATGCAGCTACGAGAGCATTAGTGTGCTCCAGCACTGATGCTGGCTGATAAATGTGGATTGCAGTTAGCATTCCAGTTCATCCCAGAGGTGTTGGATGGAACTAATGGGGTCAGAGCTCACAGGATCTTCCTCAAACAGCTAGCACAAAGTTAGATGGAAACTAACACATAACCAGTGCAAGTGAAAAAGCCTGGATGCATTTTTCACATCTTAATCACAACAATTTAGAGTTGCAGTGTAAACCCCCAAAAGTTGGAAGAACTTTAAAGCAAACATTTGCTTATTTTCTTTTTTTTCTTTTAATATTGATGAACCTTAATGTCATGGTGTGTGTACCATTTAATTACATTTAAATTAAGGTGCTTATTAAGTCAACTGAAATAGTTTCATAGTATCTTGTTTAATTTTCTTTAATTACACATGAATCACTAAAATTCTTTTACTTCAGGCAGGCATGTGTAAGGTAAATATACCTTTACAAATTAAACACTGCAATCATGGACATATAAATGCTATTATTCATTAATCTTGACTTGTGGTGGGTGATAACACACTCTTGATAATCATTAGCAAGACAGCTTGAAATTCACTTTGGAGACATTTTTTTCATTCAGCAGAGCATCACACTGCACACAACGCGCTGGAACACTATGCGCATGGCAGCTTTTCTAGTTTAACATGACGGTACATGAAACAATCTGAGGAAGTGAACTGTAAACATTATGGAAAAGAGGAAAATACACTACTGTGAAAAAGTCTTGAGCCACCCTCATTTCTTTATATTTTGCAGGAAAATGGGAAACAGGTGCAGTGATTTATAGAAACGTGCTAACATACATGGAAATAAAGTATATAAGGCAAAAACAGAGTTTGTACAATCCTAACAAGCTTGAAAGTCAATATTTGGTATGACCACCTTTAGTCTTCAATACAGCCTGAACTCTCTTAGGCAAGGCTTCTTGTGTTTTCTTTAAGTAGTCTTCAGGAATAGTTCTCCAGGCTTCTTGAAGGACATTCAAAGCTCTTCTTTGGATCAACTGTGTGTTTTTCTATCCAGGTATGGTTTTACTACATTGGCAGTGTGTTTGGGATCATTGTCATGTTGAAAAATGAAAAAACATGCTTTCTAGATGGTATTGCATGGTGGATCTAAATCTCACTGTACTTTTCTGCATTCATAATTCCAGCAATTTTGACAAGATCTCCAACACCACTGGCTGAAATGCAGCTCCAAACCATGACAGAGCCTCTACCGTGTTTTACAGATGACTGTAGACACTCGCTGTGGTAACTCTCTCCTGACCTCCTCCATACATACTGGCAACGATTTGAACCAAAAATTTCAAATTCAGATTCACCACTCCGTAAGACCTTTTGGTGCTGATTTTCAGTCCAGTTCTTGTGTAATTTGGCATACCTCACCCCTTTCTCCCTGTTTCACTTCCTTAAGAATGGCTTCTTGACAGCCACCCATCCACTGAGACCATGTGAGGCCTGGGCAAACAGTAGATGGATCAACTGAAGGGCCAGATTCATCTGTGAGGTCTTTGCTGGATTTCTTCTGTTTCTTAAGGACATGACTTTCAGATACTGTTCATCTGCTGTAGATAGTTGTTTTTAGGCCTGTCACTTCTTCTTTTGTCCTCAACTTGTCCAGTTTCCTCAAATTTATTTAAGGACACACTGCACGCCATGCTGAGATATGCCAAGTTTTCAGCTAATAGCTCTTTGGGAACCACTTTGCTGGTGCAAAAATACTATTTTATGTCTGTCAAACTGTTATCTTTGGCATGCTTTTGAACTTCAACTAAAGAAATGGGGACAAATGATGTGTGACAGGCTGCTAGTAACAAAGTCCTTAAAGATACAATTTAAAACTGGTTCTTTGCTAAGTTGTCTGTTATGTGTAGACACAACACTGGTTCAGCCCTTTTTTATGCTTGAATGATTCATAGGTCAGTGTTAAGTGGCTTAACAAAAACAACAACAAAAAAATAAATAAACATTCCTCTGAAAATGGTCAGGTATAAGGACTGGACTGAAAATGAATGAAAAACTGTCCAAATGCAGCCAACGTCCAAAGAAAAACTTTGAAAGACCTCCAGAAAGCCTAGAGAACTATTGATCAAGACCACTTTAAATTTTTTACAAGGAAATCTGGCTCCTTGGAAGCAAAATGTAAAGAAATTAGTGGTGACTCAAGACTTTTGCACTACCACTCACGGATACTGTAGCCAAAACGCTACTCTGCTCATGGCGTTACATCTTTGCTATTGTAACATGAAGATAAATGAAACATGACATGAACACCTGAACTGTAAACATAATGAAAAAATCATGATATCTTCAGAATGTCAGAGCTTGCAGAATATTTTACTCAGCATCTGTAATCTGCAAATTACTACAGCAAAGTACTTCCCAGACATGCCCACTCAGGACGCTACAGTATTAACTGAGAAGTGCAGACTATAGTAGAAGGACACAATAGAAATGTGTTCTGAAATGAAACTTTTAAATAATAATTAAAGTTTAATCAACTCAAAAAAGAAGAAAATGTCAAATTTTTAAGTTAGACTAGAAAACAATTAAATTTATACTACTTTATCTGTTAATGTTGATGCTAGTTTACATGGCAGCATGCTTGATTTTATGTGTCTATTAGCAGAAGGTGGAGCTAAGACTGCTGGACAACTAATGAAAAGGAGTGTCCACAAACTTTTGGTCATTAGCAGGACAAAATACTCAAGATTTTGTGATGCTTTATCAAAAGAATACTTTATTTTTTTTTTTTAAACACAACTGAAGAAAAACAGTGGAGCAAAAAAAAAAAGTGAGTTATTAAAGCTAAATTGTGTTTTAAAAGCTCTTAAAGAGAGACTCTCTAATTAGAGGTAAAATTTCCAGCATGAAAGTGGAGGTATCAAAGCGAGACTTTGTTTTAAAGTGCTGTAAGTTAACAGAATGCTTCCACATCTGAGGTCAAATTTTTTGTCAAAAAGAGAAACTATGTTGAAGGAAGTGAATTAATTAGATTTTTCTTTAAAAAGTTGAGAACCGAAGAGGAAACTTAGTGTTGTTCTGAGTTTGACAGATTCAGTGGAGCGCGGGAGAAAATCCGTCCCTCCAGCTCACTTTAGTACAGTTCATATCGTTAACTCTGCACTCCTCGGCTATCTCTCCTTTACATTCCTCTCCTCCATCCGTTCCCTCTTTCCTTTCCTGCCCTCTTCTCTGGTGTAATTTCAGTTTCTATTATCTTTAGACTTTCCCTCTCCTCCTGTCTGACTCACCCTAAGACACTTTTCAGGTTTAAACTAAAAAGGATCACCAGACCTCACGTGTTTTGTGGTTTTTGTATTTAAACTCGTGATTGTTTTGTTCACTGACAGTGAAGCTAAATTTGAGGCTGATACCATATCAACAGGAGTGTCACAAAAATATGAATAAACAGATTTTTATTTCATGTAGAAACACCCACGATCTTTTTTCTCCTTTAATTTTATAGCTGATTTCCATCTTTTTATCATATCAAACAACAAGCTTAGTAGCTGTGAAATGATTCAGTAGAGGATTGATTAATATTGTTAATCAAGCTCTATTTTCCCTGAATAATCAACAATAAATTTGGAATATTGGTCCAGCTGTGAGCCTCTGGAGTACACAATTACACACTGATTAATTTGAAGGTCCTGTTAACATTCAAGCTTCCATACTGGCACATAAAAAACATGCTTTTCCCACCCTGCTACCATGTAAATGCTTCTATTCTGGCTCACTTTATTTTCCAATGGTAGAGTCAAGAGATGTAAAGAAGGGCCACTGTTTTAGTGTTCGTATAGGCTGAAAGCCTTGTGAAGATTTACTTTGAGAAACATTTGGTTTTGTTGTAGAACATGCAGTAGAGTGAGTCTGGAAACATACTGAAATTATCATACCAATGTGAATGCTGTCATCTAAATAAAATCAGTTGCGACTTGTAGAAACCATAGACAAGACAGTACGTACAAGATGGATGAAGTAAATGCAAGTAAATGCAGAAAAGCCTTAAACCTGCATTCTTTGTAATGGCCACCAGGGGCCACCTTCTTTGGCTGAAAAAAGGAAGTCCAGTTGTATGGAAGTCTTTGGGAAAACGACCTTTTGGCTCACTGGATCTTTGACTGTAGGAAACACTTTCCATGTGAGTTTTTTGATGTCAGACACTAGTTTCAAGTCTTGTTGAACACAGCATGATGTTCCTTTTGTAAACGATGCTCCCTTTTAGAGTCAAAAACGACATTAAAGAAGGGTGTGCACAAATCGTTACCATGTGAGATTCTTTCGTTAAAAGGTCTGGCTGAGAATCTCATATGGTGCTCTGAAACTCGTCACATCCAGTTTCAAAGCACCAAGATGGCGACGGAAATGCTCAGCTTGACGCTTCACATCTGGACTTTACTAACCAATGGGTGATGTCACAGTGTCTGCATCCACCTTTTATATGTGGTCTATGGCAGGAATGCACTAAGAGACCAAATTTATTGAACATCCTCATGTTTTTAGGTCTGCATTTGTGCCAGTTTGAAACTTTACAGCTTCAGGATTTGATGGTGTTGGGTGCCAAAAAAGTGGGAGGTTTAGACTTCAGACAGGACAAGGATCTTTTTTGTATTTAATCAAAAAAAAAAATAAAAAATGGCAGTTGCATCTCTTACTAAACCCTAGAAGCCATGCTATGTAGGATGAAATCTTTTGCTTGTGTTACATGATTTAAACACCACCAAAACAAACAAGCAAAGAAAAAAATGGTTAAACAGCTAAAAAGGTGGTTTTACTTACCTCATTGAGTTCCCGCTCAGTGTTGAGGAACTCTGTGACTCCACTGATGAGTTTTGAATTCATGAACAAAGCTTCACCGTATCTGAACAGAAACAAGGAGAGAGACAGTACTTCAGTTCCTCATCAGCCAGCTCAACAGTGCAACATGTACAAAACCTGAAGATGCTCACATCTCTCTGACTGTTCACATCTCTTACCTTGCATTCAGGATGTCCCACTTTTCTCTGAAGTATCTCCAGGCCAGGTTTCGACCCTGAGGGTTTCTGCCCACATGGATGATGACATCAATCACATCCTGCTCTGGGACCAGGTCTGAGGTCAGAGACAGGTTCAGAAGCCTTGGAGACACAAAGAAAGGGATGGTTGGAAATGTGTTTTTTTGTGATGAAAATCTTTACCAAGTCTACCCTGAACCCTGGTAGGGCCCATATTTGCTAACACATCAGCATGCCACATATTCTCCTCAACAAATGTTATCACGCTCACAATATTAATACAATAAAGACTGCAAAGTGCTGCAAATACTGACTCTGAATTAAGAAAAACAAAGCAAAATAATGAGAAAACAAGAAAAATATTTTTGATTTTAGTGAACAGATCAGACTTTATTATGATTAAAATGAAAATGCCTAACAGCTGTAGTGTAGCTAAACATGAGGAAAAATGCTGCGTGACAAATGATTTAACAGTAAAACTGTGACTCTGTGACAGCTCCCCTGTCTCAACTGTAGAAAAGCAGCTTATCTTTGTGTTGGAAATAATTGATAGCTGTGATGAATTAAAGTCATGACCGTTGTGCCAAAAATGCATGCAACTCTTTCACTCTGGAGACGCACATATGGATAAGATGAAGCTACAAATAGTTCAACAAAGTTTTGTCATTCATGGATTAGTAAGATTAAAAACCTCTCACAGAAAGGTCTGTGCACCTCCGGCAGCTCAGAAAATATAAAGTGCACTTTGTGTTCTGATATAAAGACTATAAAGTTGTTTAATCTCACTGTCTTTTTGGCTTTGGCGTGAGATTTGTTCGGGCAGTGTGAGAACGTAAAAGCGTGTGTCACCTGCCAGAAGCCTGAGGGCTGGCAGCCCTGATGAAATTCAGGCAGAAAAGGTCAAGTTGTTATTTTGTAGTTTTGTTGTCATGAGAGGTGCTGGAGGGTGTTTCTGCCAAATCAAGAAACAGTCCTCTGAAACACTTACACATGAAGCACTCCCAGCTTGAAGGGGATTGAAGGGAATTTAAAGGGATTTACAGAAACATGCTGATCACACAGAGTGATCATTTGGACGTGTAAACATATCAAACCAAGTGGGTTTTTTTTTTTTTTGTTGCTGTGAAACTGAGCAGGACAAACAGCTGGAACAAAAGAAGTTTCACAAACTGATGTTCAGTCATCCAATGTGGTTTTTGAAGTTTACCTTCATCTTTCTTCATTTTCTGTTGCTTCACTCTGTGTGTGTGTGTGTGTGTGTGTGTGTTTGGCTGGTTGTAACTGCGGTCTTTTCATTACACCCCCAAATCAATTTTCTCTCTTTTCCCACAATCCCTCTGCTGAAACCATTTCCTGTGTGACCAATCAGTTTGTTTCTGTGTTGTGGTTTTTGATTTTTGTGTGTGTGTGTATGTGTGTGTGTGTGAGATAGCTGCAATCTGAACATGCAGTACCACCTTTCTGATTGCAGAGCAGTTTACTGTGGCTAGAAAATCAATACCTGATTCACACACACACACACACACCCTCCGATCTGTCTCACTGTACGCTTGAGTGTGTGTGTGCAATTCATCCTTGCAATTTTTCTCAATGAGTGATAGTGTCAGTTAGCGCCTGTTAAAATAAAATACCATGTTGTTTACACACACTTGCACATGCACATGCACATATGCACACGGCTGGCTGGATGTCAGTACATGTAACGCCCCGGGCAAGTTTTCACAGCACACACCTTTCTGTCAATTAGCAATTTCCTTTTTCTGTCAGTGCAACGCCAATTAACACACCTCACCTGACAAGCAATATTTAGTCAACTTTTTTATTTTTTTAAAGCTTTTTTTAAAGGTTTGTTTGTTTTTACCTGTTTGCTTTTCTTCATTTTCTTTTGCTTGATAATGTTTTATTTAGACCAACTCCAAGTCTGTCTTAACCAACCTGCTCCCTGCAGCACTTTGTTTATCTTCAGTAAGTTTTTATTAAAGTTCTTTTTATTTATTCCACCCGCCTGTCTGGCATACGTCTGCATTTGGTCCTCTTTTTTCCAACCACCCATAACTCAAAATAAATGTGAATGTTGTTTCATATCTGCCAGAGGGTCTTAACAATCTAATATTATGTGACATTTGCATAACATGTACACAAGATGCAATTAAAGACAAACAGCAGGTGGTAGATAATCCAGATGGGAATTAAGCTCACAGCAAGAAACTGATTGAAATAATAGATGCAATGCTGAACTTTTTTACAATTCAGACTGCACAATATGCCGCCATCTTCATTCATATATCTGATGCTCAGACACTGTTGGCCTGTTTGTGCCCACTGATAAGAATGTGTATCTATGTTCCCCTCCAGTGCAGAGTCATAAAAGCATCACTTTTATTCACAAAACCCTGATTACATACAGAAACCTTTGCTGCTGCTGGTACTTTCAGGAAAAAACTGAAGGAGAATTTAGACTCTACAATCACTTAATCACACACATACAAATTGTCATTGCTGGTAATTTAAAAAAAAAAAAAAAAAAAAAAAAACATTTTAAAAAAATATTTTTTTTATTTTTAAAAATAAAAAATTTTAAAAAAAATATTTAA
>VUQI01009149.1:5349-18458 GCA_015106735.1 Paratilapia polleni | reverse complement strand
TATGTGTTTGTTTTAAGTTTATCTGGTTGTGTGGATCACTGTGCTGCTAAAAAGATTATTTTTCTGTCCTGTGTGTAGCTGTGGGTGTATGCATGTGTGTAATTTCTGCATTTGCTTGTCTGTGACGATGTGCTTGGCAGCTTGCAGCAATGGTTTGGAACGGGTGCTGCATGGGGTCTCAGGCAGAGAGGCAGCTGATGAAAGCATTGGCGGGATGCTCCAATAAAGAGCAGATTATCATAAGCGGCCATTGTCCACCTCCGAATTCTCTCCAACAGCCTCCCCCTGCCCCGGCCTCCTCATCTTCACTTACTCACCCTGCGGCTGAAAATGTTAATCGCGCTATCGCTGGCAGGGAAGACAGATGCACTGCCTGGCCCAGCGTATACAACTTTACCTGGTTTTGAGTAACAGCTGGAAAGAAAGTAAATACAGTTAAATGACACCCAGTTATTTCTGCTCCAGTATACAAACAAATTTAACTTGCACGTCTCTGCACTAAGTAGCTCCCCCCTCCATCCCCTCCTTCCTCCCACCCTCCCGGTGACTCCATCCACCCAGCTCGTTTTATCTGAAGATTCTCAGACAATGCCTAGAGGATCCCATTCCCTAATCTTCCTAAAAATCCCCCTTTCATCCCCACTGTTAAAGAATGTATGAAAGGCTGACACCGAGCTGGAGAAAAGAAGGAGGAGGGTGAAAAGGAGAAGAAGAAGCGGTGCACATCTGGGAGTGAGGGTGGTGTCACTGCACTGGACCTTTGGGGTGGTGGGTTGGAAGAAGACAGAAGGCACAGGAGAGGCAGGAGCTCCACGTTGGTCGCTTGTGCACGGTCCTTGCAAGTTGAGTAATTAAATTGTTTTGCTGCTCAAACATTCAAATGGCCGAGGAGATTAAGGGCATGAGCGGGAATGGAAGTGTATATGTGTGTGTGTATGTGGGGGGTGTTAATCTGTGTTCTGACCCAGCTGAACCTTAGAGTCTCACACACACACACACACACACACACACTTCACACAAAACAACAACAAAAAAAAAGCTCAAATCCTTTGTTTTGTTCCCTCAAAGGCAAGAAAAAGGCAATGGGGTTTTAAAGGAGTGATCCCTAGATTTCTTTTCTTCCCCCATAGGGAAGAACGGTGCATTTGCTCCTGAAGTGAATTCAAGATGACCACAAACACATTCCACCGCGGTCTAATACAAAACCATTCGATTGAAAGTGAGTGCTCTTTTCGTAACCCTGACAACAACAACAAGAAAATGACCACAGGCTTCAAAAAGAAGGGAACACATCTTCTTTTCGCCGTGTCTATCTCGGTTGCCATGAGCTTAGCTTACTGAGTCTGTGATTATGGATAAACAATAGTTGCAATCTCTCTGCTCAACTATTTCAATCAGAATTCACACAGTGGACAAGCCTTCAGCATAGCCTGTGTTTATTTTGGGAGATTCAGGAAGAGAGCTGCATGTGAAACTTAATGGTACTTGACTCACTGAAGAACTTTTTCTCTGTCTAAGAAAAAAAAACAAAAAAAAAAAAAACAATCAGAGGAAAATGTGAAAAGCAGCACCT
Organism: Paratilapia polleni; assembly: GCA_015106735.1. Lineage (NCBI taxonomy): Eukaryota > Metazoa > Chordata > Actinopteri > Cichliformes > Cichlidae > Paratilapia > Paratilapia polleni. The sequence continues at coordinate 16,885 of VUQI01009149.1, read as the reverse complement.
GAAAAACAAAGTGACCACTGATTAAAGCAAACACCAAACCCTCTCTCCCTCCATCTTTCAGTGTGTGAACTGTGGAGGGTATTATACTCTAAACACTTTTTCTTCTCTCAGAGCTGAAAGATTAGACTGGTTATCCCATTAAAGTTGGTAAAATGCCATTCTTGTGTCTTTAAGCTCTCGTATAGGAGGTCAAGATGAGTCTGCCTGCGCTTACAAGGCGGGCACGGATGTAATCTGCCCAAAGTTACAATAATTAATGTTAAGCTTCTTCAGCAATACGTTTGTGAAAGAACCGGTCCTGATAATATACTTAAAGCTGCACATGCTGTTTGTGTTGCCACGACAAGAAAAGGCAGTGCTTGGTGTGCACGCGTACTTGTGAGAGTCCCTCTGCCACTCACGTAGCTGAGCTTAAATCTTTAGTCAAACTATAAGCTGATGCTGCCACAATGCTGGATTAGGTCGACAGGCATGAGAAAGAGAGTGAGAAGGCAGCTCACTTGATGCTAAAGAAATATAAACTACACATGCAGCTACAACAGTGTCTGTAGGACTACAAGTAAAGGACACACTGCTTTAAAAGAAGAAATGAATCTGAAAAGCAATCATTGATAAATTCCAACTTCAAAATATTTCTATAACAGAGTGGCATTCATAGTATTAAGAGGCTGAAATCTGATTTATAGATGGATGAAAAAGGTCCTGAAACAATACAATTAGATGAATAAAACTTGGATGAATAGGATTCAGAGCCACAGGTTGACATTTAAGCAGCTGAAATCCTCCACACAATCACACAGTGAGTCAAAGCGGCCAGCAGCCCTTTCCCATGTGAAGGCATTGACAGTCCGTCCTGTCCCTTCCTCAGATACTGAGGGGGATACGGGCTGCATGTGTAAAGTACATTAAGCTCTTGCTGGATTCCTTCCTTGTGCCATTCTCCTCTCGTCGACTCGCAGACACAAAGGCAGATTAAAGGAGCGCGCGCCATAAAAACCCTGTGTCAATCTTATCGGCTTCGAGTGCAATTTTTAAACGTATGTTAATCTGGGAGAGCTAAAACTCATTCTCTCCTCTCTCTCTGCTTGTTTATCTCTTATCAAATGCGCAGTAGGTGAGGGGCAGCTTTGCGGTGCAGCTAAGTGCCATTATTTGGATAATTGCATCCATTGTTGCAGGTTATATAGCTATTTGAAATGGGAGGTGTGTGTAAATAGGTGCAGGGGCCAGGTAGGGGGTGGTTGAGATATTTTCAAAAAGAGGCCAGGGGATTTTCTGCGAAGGCTACATGACGCATTTGAATGCTTCCTCATACCAAAGCTGAATTTTCAATAAGCACTGTTTGATATGTTTTTTTTTTTCTGTGTAACAATATCTTCAGAAAATAACAAAGCCAAGGTCAGGAGCGTTACATGCATCAGTGGAAACACACTAACAATGAATAGTATCTTAATAGAAATTAAACACATACAATGAAACCATCACAAGCTGAAGCTTTTCAATCTGTCCGAGCTATTTTACATTTCTAAGAACACCGTGTAAAAAGGTGGTCAGATACCCTAACAGAAGTTTAATGATATGGACAGGCATGTATAAATCATAAATAATGAATGTGCTTCTGTTCAAATGCAATCAATAAACTCCAATAAATATTTGGTCTGCTGCAGGAGGTGAAACATTCTCCTAATGTTGCATGTGTGAAGGACAGTGCTCCCAGTGGTGCAAGAATAACAAGTTCATTAGTCGAGGGGGGGCGCCGCAGGAATTCAAATTCCCCCCCGACCCGGGCCTGGCCTCTGATTGGCTGGCTGCATCGGCATGGCGAGACTCATTAGAGCCCAGCAGTAATTAAGAGTTGTTAGAAAGTGAATTCTCCAACCGCAGATTAGAAAATTAAACTATTTACTGATTACATATTAATAGAAGACAACAATGGCGCTTGCCATAAGCTTGGAAGGCAACCAAGGAATAAATCTGTGTACTTAATTACCATAAACAATGGGGGCATAGAAATGGAGTTTTATGCACACTCCCTCCTGTAATGTGTCTGATATCAGAAGACACTTGACAATTCTTGTTCAATTATCTCTATTATTTAATGTGCTGTGAACTGCCTCTGAGTAAATAAATTAACCACCCCAATTACTTTGGATTCATCTGGGGAGGGCCGCAGCGTAATAGAAAATGCCACAGAAAGCTGCATTGTGCCCAAACCGGGGGAGAGAGAGGGGGGAGGAGAGGAGATGTGTGGAAAAGAAGGGAGATTGGGGGGGGGATGAGAGAGCGACTGAAGAAACTGAGATTCATAGGGATAAAAAGGAACAGAGAAAATACAGAGTTAGAAATGAAGACAAAAAAGTCTTTATCAAAAACAAATGACAAGATAAGTTACCTAAAAATGAAAAGAGTTAAGAAAATATTACTTAATTCCTGGTGGAAAACATTACACAAGATACAGAAGAACAAACTCTTTAAAGACAGAAAAAAGAATCACTAAAATAAAGGGGAGAGGGAATGACAAAGCAAAAGCATGTGATATCAAAGAAAGGCATACTGTGGACCAGCAGAGCACAGAGGATCTTCCCAGGCTTTCTGCTGGTGGAGCAGAGAGATGAACAATCAGTCATGGGTCAGTTGGTCTGTCTGTTCACATCTGCCCATCACTCCTGCGGCGTTGAGCGTTACCACAGCACCACTGCACACTGAGCTCACCCAAACTTACCTCGAGAGGTCTGAATCATATGATCAGATTCACTGCTTTGATTACTCTGCACATCCCCTCTTAGAAAGTCTGCTGAGAGTCTAACTAACTGCTCGCAGGTCTGGTTATAAACTACACGCATACGCATTATTTAACAGATGGGTAACTGTGAAGGAATCGTCAATCAACCTCATTTGTGCACAACTTGGTGCTAAAGCACTGCTATTCTATAAAGAGAAGCTTAGGAGGAGATGTTTAAATCTGTCAATTCACGAACAGTAGCCATTACTTCACTACACCTGTTTTCACCACAGACTATGTATAGATGCAATAACACAGCTTTGGCACTGGAATGGGAAAAGAAGAAGTTGTAATAGGAAACAAAGTGATCAGAGAGGGTTTTCAACAAAGTTTTCTGCAGAATGTCTCATCATTTCCAACTTCTGCAGCAATCTCCCTCTGTGCCATTTGGGAATATTTCTGCTCCTGCATTGATATGTCACTGTAATGCATGTAGAGACCGACCAGCTCCCACACAAGCCTCCACCTTGCCCACGCACCAGGTTACAAAAATTGGAAGGTGACACCAAAGCAGGGCACACGCCAGCAATTATAACATCATTTACGATGTGTTGCTGATCATCAGGACGACAACAGTGAGCATAAACTACCTGTCAATGTAGACTGCTGGCATGTTGTTTATCTTTGGAGCCACAAGTTATCATATTCAAACCAGAGGGTGAAGTTGCTCACTAATGCTAGCAAGCTTGGTTACTTGGTTAGCAAGCTACATCCAAAAAAATTTGCATTCTCACGTGGACCTCGCATTGTGTAAGACCAAGACAAGTTCAGAGCTGCAGTGTAAGCATGAAAACCACTTATCTTTGTGACGACCCTTCAGTGCACCTCTTCTTCTGGGTTCTGACCTATGCTGCCCTTGTGTTAGAAATCTTTATTTGGGTTGCTTATCTAATCTTTTGCACAACTGAACTTCAGCTCAATTAAAACACTGAAAGATTGTGACAAAAACCTATTTCTGTCCAGACTTCTTTCCAGGAAAGTTGGTCTTCTCACAAAAACTGCTGACTCAAGTCTGTTGATATTTGATGTTTCATAAACATAGTTTTAGTCTGGATTAAGGACATCTGAAATTAAAGCTGACAGTGGAGTGGGTGTGAGGTTTGTATTTCTTTGTGTTTCTGTTTTTAAAAAGGGAGTTCTGAAGGTGATGACAGCTTGGCTCAGAGGAACATCAGCAAAGAGGTTGCACCAGAGCTGCTTTAGGGTGTTCATAGAAGAAGAACTGTGTTGCTTACGTGTGAAGCAGAGTCTTTAAAAAGACAGCAACATGCGCAGTGGACCTTCCTTTATCAAAATTTGTTTTAGAACAGTAGAACAAAAGGGTGCCAAAACAGCATCACAACTTCAAAGAAATAGGCTGTTAAAATAAAGTAGTGATGCCTTTCTCCTGTGATGACAAGCAGTATTTATGTCTATGCAGCACCAGTATGGACAAGAGGGGTAAAAGAGGCCAGAGGTGTGGGGTCTTACATTTGGAGAGCACATGTAAATTGCATGTGCAGAGACACAGGATGTAGCTGATGCACAACGAAAACAGATTTCAGAACCAGTTATTGGCTCACACACTGAGAAGTAGGAGACAAAATCAATTGACCAGTAAACATAACCGTGCATATACTGGGTGTTCTCATTTAACAACTAGGTGCAATGTTTGGAGGACACAGTCCTGGTTGGGGTTGTGAAGGTGGTTGTGAAGGAAAAAGGTGTTCCACCCATTATGAGCAAAGTATGACTAATTAAGCATCTGGCAAGTGTACGCATGCAAGTCCATACTGGGTAAAAATTAAAGGATAGCTACCTGCCCAAGTGGGGTTGGCACAGCAAAAAATAACAACATTTGGCTGGCAGCTGGTGGTGAAAAGTCTTTCTATGACCCCTACTAAAGCAGAGGCACCAGTCAGATGTGACGGATCAATAGTAGATATTTTGCTTACAGCCAATCAGCCACAACTTCAGATATTCTAGGTCCTGAGAAAAAAATATCTATCATCTCTGACAGCATATAGAAAGGTGACCTCAGTTGCTGAGGTGATAAAGGTTACTTTAGTGACCACCTGTCATGGGCGAATTTCAGCCTGAAGACTCCAGACTTTGCCTAAAGGTTCAATCCATAAACTATTGGATGAGTGCTGCAAAACGAGATATGAAAACAGAAATGCACTTTCAGGAAGTGAGAAACTTTTTTTCCCCCCTTTGATGCAATGCTTTGCCAGTGTAGTACACATTTGCCTTACATAATGACCGATGCAGAACATATAAATAAATATCCTAACACCTCTTTGATCACAGACCAAATGTGACACTTAAAAAGGTCAGTTTTATAGTATATAACACATACCATACACCCATATGTATCCTGATAGTGTCGACTTATGGAAACCACATTTTTTCAATTTCATTCCACACTCATGTTATGAGCAGATGAAAAGCAACCAAGGTGAATTTCTCTTTGTGATATCCTTTTATTATTTGTCCTCGCCCTCTTCCTTTTCTAGTGAATCACATTTTCAGGAGGGGACCGCAGGTATATACATTTATATAAAGAGAAATCTTTATGGCTGAAGGTGTTTGAAAGTAAATAACCTGGCGTCTTGCTGGCTAGTTGCTGCTTTAACAGTGGGCGAAGTAGAAGGAGGGGAACCCCCCCCCCCAAAAAAAAAAAAACAGCCCTTCAGATTGACACAATGGCATGTGCTCTGACAGAGGGAGAGGGCACAGAGGCAGGGAGGAAGGCGAAAAGGAGGAAAGCAAACACAACAAACAGAGGAGAGATATCCTCCATATCAGGACCCAAATGGGATGGGGAAGGTGAGCGCAAATCCCACCGCCCCAGTTTCCTTTCTAAAAACCCCTTCCTTCTATCCTCCCCTGTGTTGCTTTTTTAGGATTTCGGGGGCTAAATCCACCAAGTTAGACGCTGATATATCAGAAAGAGAGCTGCTTCTAAATTACTACAGCAAATACTGTACCTACACTCTCAGAACATTCACAGACATCAAAATTTTACACTTCCTGGAAACATGTTTTTTTTTTTTCCCAGGAGCATTCTTGGGTGAGGAATGGGATGGTTTAGTATCACAAATGGGATGCTATTCTCCAATTTCAGTTAGGGACTCAACGGAGCCAAGGCCCCTCTTTTGGCTCAGCACACTGTCTCATGTCTTAACAAGGCTTTACCCCCAGCCAAATCTTAAATAAAAACCTTCCGAATCCGGCTCTGTACGCCAAACCAGATTGCTTTTTCTTTTTTCTTTTTTTTTTTTTTGGCGGGTGTGTAAGCATTTGTGTGTGTCTGTCGTGGTTTTGTGAACTGTGTCAGTGCTCATGTTGTGTTGCCTCGTGTTTTTTTTTTCTTCCTCTCTTTGCCATTTCTTTGCCGCTCCCTCTCTCCTCCCTTTAACTCACCCCCGTCTTTCCTTATACAGCATATCAATGAAGGCCAGATATGTACTAGGGGAAGGAGGGTGTATGTGTGTAGCCGTGCATGGCTGAGCGCGCTGTTCAATAGTGTGGAGGCTGGCTGGCTGGCTGGCTGGCTGGCTGGGGCCGCGGCTGGCAAACGGCTGCAGCGGAGACTTCGGCTGGGGCTCCGCTATCGCACCCAGTTATCGTTTCCCCCATGAAGGGCTCCCTTATCACCCCAGCCCAGAGAGGTCTCCCTTCTTCTCCCATCCCCGAGACACACTCCCCCCTCTCTCCCTCCCCACCCACCCTTCCCCTCCCTTCTCCACCTCCTCCTCCTCCTCCTCATCCCTCACCCCCCATCCCCTCCTTTCATATCCACCCAGCGCTCCGTCGCGCAACATTCAACCAAGAGGGAGGGTGAGGAGGGGGGCTTCAAAGATTCTCTCTCTCTCTCTCTCACACACACACACACACACACACACACACACAAACTCCCTGAGTGTACATGGATGTGTGCGTGCGTACGCTCAATTTGCCAAAACAGTTTTTCCAGTGTAATTGGGCTTGGGGTACCTGTGTCCATGAGATAGCGCAGCCTCTTCTCCACGCGAGCTGCTCGGGCGTCTATGTGCCTCTGCTCGCTCTCCAGTGCAGACAGTTCCCCAACCACATACTGACTGGTGTCTTTGAACGCCTTCTGTCAAGCAAGAGAGAGAGAGACAGAGAAAGAATAGTTATGAGAAAAAAGGAAGAGGAGTGAGATATAGCATTAAACAAAGAGGGGGAAAAAAGACAGAGGGACAAGAGAGAATGAGGAGAAGAGAGAAATGCAGAGATGAATTAAGTAAAAAGGTGATGAAGGGATGGAAAAAGAGAAATGACAAGAAAGAAGAGGAAATAAAGAAGAGGGAGGAGAAAAGTGAAAATGTTTAAAATGTGTGAACAGATGTGCAGTGCCCTATAATCTACCCAATGAGACAAAAAAAAAAAAAAAAGAAATCACAACTGTTGCTGCTTCTCATTTTGTCTCAGCTTTAATACACATTTGTGAATTCTCACACCTTCAAAACCACTTTGTAAACATTTATTAACCACCTTTTTAGAGAAAAGCAAAATGTTAAATATCCAGATTATAGTACTGTGATTAAAGAAATATTCTACTGTATCTGTAACATTTTGAGGTTTTCTTAGATAATCGATGGTTATGTTACTGATTCAAAGGTGAATAACTAAAATGAATATTTGACCAATACAAGTAAGTTAGGTGTGCTGATCATAAAATAAATCAAATTATTTTGCTTCTTTGTATCAGAAAGCAAACTGAACAAACTCAGAATAAAATACACCAAGCTAGAGGGGACTAAGCATGTTAGAAACTTGAGGCTTAATGTGGAGTTGTTGCAGGACAACTGTAAATACTTGTTGTTTATTAATTTATTGACATGTGTGGTCTGTTTAACTTCTTGTGGTTGAAAATAGTAAAAGCTGTAATGAAAGGGGGCTGGTAAGAAAAACCGCAGCTACATCTGAACAATTACAATGAAGAGATAACATGCAACAGGTGATCAAGATCTCAAACCTCCTCTGTCAAAGGTAACAATCACCTTTACTGTGCTGTGTCTGCATCAAGGACTCAGATTGCATCAGTGGACTGTGAGAAACTGTTGAGTCAATGATTTATCAGCAGAACTTTCATGACTGCATCTTATTCATATCATCTAGTGGTGCCACAACATATCAGAAAGTAGCACTGAGCTCAGTTCCAAAACTTAAACATGCATCGGGTGCCCGGTCTCACAAATATGAAAAACAGAATGGGCACTCACTGATAAGTAAACTTCTTACTCACTTCTTACTAAGTGCCAGTAATCTGGTTGTTTTCATACCCATATATTGGCCCAGTTGAATGATATCAGCATATTGCAATAAGATGGCATTTACCAATATCAGTGACAGGTGGTTATCTTTTTTATCTTTTATATTTATGGTGGCATGGTGGGTACAGTGGTTAACACTGTTGCCTCACAGCAAGAAGGTCCTGGGTCTGAATCCACCAGCCTTTCTGTGTGGAGTTAGCATGTTCTCCCTGTGCCTGTGTGGGTTCTCTCCGGGCACTCTGACTTCCTCCCACAGTCCAAAGACATGTATGTTGGGTTAACTGGTGATCCTAAATTGGCCCTGAGGTGAGGCAGACTGTGAGAATGACTGTATATCTGTATGTTAGCCTTGAGTTAGACTGGCGACGCGTTTAGGGTGTACTCCACCTCAGCCTAATGACAGCTTGGATAGGCTCCATAAAGTAATACTGAGCATCATTGCCAGAATCAGTGGCGAGCAGAGGCTTTGCTAAACAAACAAATACTTAGTTTTAATGTTAATATACTTTTGCTTTTTGATGTCTATACATCCATATTTATTTGCAAAAACATTTTACAGATGGACTTCATAGTAAAAAAAAAAAAAAACTTGTTAAGGTGGATATTTTTTTGCAGAGTAGTCCTAATGGTCCCCTAAACTAAACCTTCGATTCAGCTCTCTGTAAGCTCACATGACTTCTGATACACAGCAACACCAGCCACTCCATAACTATACATACTCAGACACACACAAACACACACACCTCACTCTATAACCATAGACACTTAATACACACTCCATTTGTGACCCCTCTTCACCTCTGTCTCCTGGCTGTTTGCTATTCTTCAGAGAAGCTACTCTGAGTGAGGAAAAAATGTTTATTCAAATTCACTACTGAGGATGCATCTGGGAAAAAAAAAAAATCTCCATTTTATTGCTGATGCACTTCATTTTTCTTAATGGGAAGAACTAGTGAGCAGGAGAGAAAGTTTTTTTTTTTTTTCATTCCACCCAGGCCAGCACTTTTTCCTGTACTCCTTCCAGCATGTGAGTGTGTGCATCTGTGCAGCTGTGCACATGTGTGATTTGTGCAAGTGTGTGTGTGTGTGTGCTGATTCCCAACAGCCTCTCCCTCCTCCTCTTCTGTGCGCGCTCTCGCTCTATCACCATATTTTTCCTTGGCAAATCAATTTTACACATGATCAGCCCACTCCCCTTGCCGTGCTCGGCCCAGCCGTAATTAAGAGGAGGGAAATTACCATATATATTATATTAATGCAAACATCATTCAGCAGGTAATTCTTGGCTGATCGGGATAATGGAAAGGTTGAACACCCATTAACCCTGGGGCCCAGGCACTGGGAGGAGGGTGCTGTGTGTGTGTGTGTGCGTTTGTGTGCGTATGAGGATGGGACTCGGGTGGAGGGTGCAGGGTCGAGGGTAGGGAGAGGGCTGCTTGGGAAGAGAGATTCACCCCGTGGTCTCCAGTGGCACGCACGCACGCATGCACACACACACACACACACACTGAAATAATAACATTCTTATAAATACACTCTTTGTGTGCACAGGCTGAGAAGACAGTAGTATGAAGTGTGTGTATACACTTGAAGGACATGGAGGCACACTGCTTCTGTGCAAAGACACACACACCTCTAAATGGCAGAAGAGTTGATATCTACCAGTGTTATAATTAAAATGGCAGCCTGTTAAATCAATACTTAGGTGTCTCTGTGGTAAAGAGAGGACAGTAAAGTGAGAGTGTGTCAGGGTGTATGACTGGACAAGGTGAAAGGGAAGAGGCAACTAGAAAGCTGAAAAACGGCCACGTAGGAGCAATTATGAGATACAACCTCCCACCTCACATCTGACCCCTAGCTCTTCTCTGTTTGGAGTCAGAGTAAAGCAACAACTGATGATTATTACCTAGCTTGTTGTTGCAGGCAGAATAAAACTTCAAGGTATGCACTTAAAAAAATAAAATAAAATAAAATAAAATATGGACAAACCTCCTCTTCAAATGGTCTGCGAATGTCAGCCTCTGTCGGTGAGCCTCTATCCTCCTCAGCCTTCTTCAGATCCTCAGGAACAGACTTCTGTCTTTTCACCTCTGGAAGAATGAAATCACATACATTAACACGAGAAAAATCAACTTTGGCATTTGCAGCAGGGGACCTATTATGCTCATTTGCAGCTTGATATTTTTACACTTGGGCATTTCTGGCGTAGCTTTGGATGATTCAAAATTCAAAATAATCATTATTTATATGATACAGGGCCTTGTTACATTCCCTCACTTCATCCACTCTCTGAAACAAGCTGCTGTAGCCCCTTACCGTTTAATACTATCCCCACCATTCATGAAATATTCCAGCAATCAGTCTTCTCACATTATGCAATTGTGTAAAAAAATCCAATTTACTGTTCTTTCTTTTTATATATGTAGATACAGTATATTCATAGAACAAAAATATTCTAGGAAGTCTTGAATGATTTGTGAATCTTGAGTAACTGTTAAGTTCAAAACAATACTCTGGCAGGGAAGCTATAAATCAACTTTCTTCTAATTGGCTGTCCGTCGCCACCAGAAGGTTTAAACAGCAGGTGAAACTTTGGCCATGTTTAATATGAGTATTTAACCTTTGTACCAACATATATATGACAGAATATTAAAAAAAGAAATAACAGGTCCACTTTAAAAGTTACACACATGCGATATTCACAGCGGGTCCTGCAAGTCTTACAAATTCATAATACACTACCTATAGTTAGCTTGTTTGTTGAAGGACAAGCTTACAGTCGCCATTTGAGGGCAGCCGGATTTGTGTGATTTAACTTCACTTTTATAGAGACAGAACAAAAAGGGAAGCTCTGAACATATTTATTTGACTGAGTTGAGTAGTAGCTGGTATTTTTTCCACATAGCGCTGTTTTGTCATTTCACAGTTTCAGTTAAATTATGCTGCAATATATCTTGGATTTGAGTTGTTGAGAAAAAAAACACGAATATAAACACGGCTACTTTCAAACGTTACACTGAACAAGTGAATCCTTGTAGGCTTTTGAGGAGTCAAGTTACTGCTCCTCAAAACGTCTGTGGACCTCCTTAACAGTTAACTGCTGTGTGTGAATCAAGTGTCGCCGTGTCCAAACATACCTCTCTGAGTAAACAGTGTATACATTGTGTCTGTGTGCTTGTGTTGTAATGTCCCCCCACCTGGTCTGCTCTCCACATACTGGCTGAAGGACTTCAGCTGTGTTTTCCTGACTGCAGACTCCTTGTTGAAGACAACTGGGTTTCGCAACCTCTCCGTGGCTCTGCGCAGCCGCTCTGCTCGCAGTTCCTCGGCGTTATTCTGCCAGACACAGAGAAAGAGTGTGTTCAACAGTGGTTGGAATTTGAAGCCATTTGTGGTGTGTTCTCATAAGTTGTAATTCAAGGGGTCACAGTAATGTGCAAAAAAAAAAAAAAAAAAAAAAATTTTTAAGTTA